>OX411266.1:6317500-6546194 GCA_948150575.1 Tinea pellionella
TAAGGTTACGGGACCATTATTTTAAAAATATCTACAATTCACACGGATTGTAAAATCGTATAATAATGTTCAATTTTGTTTAGATTTTTTATTTATTTAATCATGGTACTATTTACAATTAATATTTTAATTAGAAAGCCCTGTATTTTCTCAACCCACTTAAATAAAAATATCAGTGAAAATAATTGTAAACAAATTTTTATAACATTATTTTGTGATAAAACGGGGAAAAAATGATAATCTTTAAAAATGTCATAACTTTTAAATCAGAAGGTATAAAAGAAAATCACCAAATTATATTCTAGATATTGAACCCCTCTATCTGTAAAATACCGTTGACACCACTACTTACGGGACAGCCTGTATAAAAGAATTTGTCTAAAAATTATTCTTTTGTTATGTATTTCTCATTTAACTGGATTTTTCCGCTTAATTTCGTTAAAGTTGAACCGTGAATGTATGAAAAACATTAATAAGCAAATATAGTAATAAGCGCTGCCGTGGTCTAGCGGTAAGACGCGTGAACTCACGATCGATGAGACCCGTGTTCGAAACTCGCTAATTCTGACCAATGTAACTATGTCATATATAATTTGGTTGCTCAGCGTCTAATAGGCACTATTAAAGAGTGGTAGGCAGACTGATAATGGTTATTAGCCCAGTCTGCCGTCTTGAGGTAGTACCACCACTTTCGAATTACACACCCGCGTTTCGGGAGCAGTTTGAAAGTAACCAGGTATAACGAGAGGAATGTGCACTGTTAATCTAGATTTTGCATTCTCGTCTCCTCAGGCCGGCTTAATGGAGGCAACTGCCTGCAGAAATGTATCTGTAGTACCAGTTGTTTCCATTCACGGACCGCACTCTAGCTTTACATCAGGTGGAGTGTTGTCACATGCCGAGCTACAATAAAAAAAACTTTACAATTTAAAATGTTATTTTACATTTTAATTTTTACATATTAATTACAATTTTCCTTATTAAATATATTAAACATTAAACAGTTTAAGATATTATCGACATATTTTATATCGTGGTACGTGCAAATATTTTATTCTTACGTGCATAATCAGCTGATCATTGCTTAAATTAAGAAAGTGACAATTTAGTGGCACGTTTGGCCGTCATAGCCTTGTAATAAATAACCGTTGATACGTTAAATTAATACTTCTAAACACTTTTACACAAAAACTCGCAAAAAAAACACAATAAATTAGATTACATAGACCACTTACGAACTACATGTTTTGGGATTAGTTTGAAAGCAGTCACTAGCCAGATATTAGCAAAGGCGGCTGCCTGGAGAAATGTATCTGTGTAGCAGTTGTTTAGCTGGAGTGCAGTCCACGAGTGGAAACAACTGCTACTACAGAAAAATCTCTACGGGTAGCCTCGACTTTGCCGGCTTGAGGAGACGAACATGTACTATCTAGATTGACACACTCCTCTCGTTATTGTGCCAAAGTGGATGGCAGTGTCGGAGGGGGCGCCCTAGGAAGACCTTTCACAGTCAGAAAGTGTCAGACGAGGAGCACCCTCAACCTTGTGCATGCATGAGGGGAGTAATGGATGTGGTCGAAACGAAAGTGGTATGTAGAGAGAGGAGTCACTGGCGCTCCATAGTTTCTGCCTACCCCAGAGCTTGAGAGAAGTATTTAGTAAGGAAAAACTTAATGTTAATTAGATATTCAAGTTGGCAAACATAAGCGTCGCGTAGAATGACAATATTGCGACCTCAATCATTCACTATACGAGCAACTTCTCTGGGTCAATGGTAAATACATAAAAACTCAATTTAATTGTGCCGTCGGGAAGTTTCTTCTAACATTGTGTACGCGTACGATTCGTGGGCATTTTTTATAGAAGCTGTAAAGGACAATGTCCATTTCTGGTCCCCTTGACATCTAATATGAAATGAAATGAAATTTATTTATTATTTAAGTGCTCTGTCTCTCGATATGCAAAATTATCTTTAAAATATACACACAATTTATAAAATTAATAAATTATACAAATGGAATCAAATTATTAAACAATCGAAAGCAAAAAAAATAGTAAAAAAACATAAAATTTATAAAATAAGACAATATTAAAATGTTTGTTTCAGAAATGTTTGTTAACAGTGTTAAATAATTCGTTAACAGAACAATATTCTCAAATAATATCTTATATTTAATTAAATATATGAACACGTCGTTTGCCAATCAATATACAATGTTTAATTACATAAAAAACAGATAGTATTAATTATAAAAGTATTTAATATAATAATAACCTCAATATTGCACCAGAAAAAATCTAATTACTCAATAACCCGGGTGAAAAAATTAAAACTGATTAGTAATAAGTAGATTTATTTTTCTACAAAATTAACTAAAAATCAATAAAAAAATCGTGGGCCCTTTTCTCTTAGGCGAATGGGCATTCTCCTTTCTACAGACAACAGACATCTCCGCTATGCCGGCTTGACGAGACGAATGTGCTCCATTACCACTGGCTACTTTCAAACTAATCCCGAAACGTGGGTGTTTTCTTTTATGTTGACACGACATGTGACCTCGACTCGCTTGATGGTAAGCATAGTGGAGGTTCATGAGCGCTGACGACTAGAGAACTTTACACGGTAGCTCCAGTCGCCATTACTATGCCTGTGAAGGTGCTTTTTTCGAAAGTGGTGTTACTACACCAGGACGTTAGACTAGACTAACAAACATCATCAGTCTACCTTTGTCTATATTTTTTTTCCCATTACAGATAAAATGTAAGGAAGCTACATCAAAAATAATACTACACGCCGAACAATTGCAAATTGATCAGACGAAATCAGAAATAACAAACGGGAACAATGACATAAATATAAAATCAATACAAACGTCAAAAGAGTATAATTTCCTGATAGTGGATTTAGATCGAGAATTGATTGTTAACGATATATATGTACTAAAATTATCATTTTATGGTAATTTAAAGAAACAACTCGATGGCGTGTACATTAGTACTTATCTTGACAAAATGTCCGGTAAAACAGAGTAAGTTAAATCTCTAGAATTATTAAGACCGGTACCAATTTAACTTTGTTATATGTACTTTGGCCGCTCAGTGCCTATAGGCACTATTAAAGAGTGGTAGGCAGACTGATGATGGTTATTTGTCCAGTCTGTCGTCCTGGGGCAGTACCACCACTTTCGAATGTAACACCCGTGAAGTGACCTTATCGCGTTTCGGGAATAGTTTGAAAGTAGTAGGTATAAGAGAGGAGTGTGCACTGTCAATCTAGATGGTACATGCTCGTCTCCTCAAGCCGGCATAGTAGAGGCGACTGCAGCCCGTAGAGATATCTCTGTGGTAGCAGTTGTTTCCATTCATGGACCGCACTCTAGCTTTACATCAGGCGGGGTGTTGTCACATGTCGAGCTACAATAAAAAAAAAATTGATTCTTTTATAGCGGCCGTGGTCTAGCGGTAAGACACGTGAACTCAATATGTACTTTGGTCGCTCAATACCTATAGGCACTATTAAAGAGTGGTAGGCAGACTGATGATGGTTATTAGCCCAGTCTGCCGTGTTGGGGTAGTACCACCACTTTCGAATGTAACACCCGTGAAGTGTCGCGTTTGTAATTAGCCAGGTATAACGAGAGGAGTTTGTACTGTGAATCTAGATGGTGCATACTCGTCTCCTTAAACCGGCATAGTGAAGGCGACGTATGCTTGTAGTACATTAGCTTTACATCAGGCGGAGTGTTGTCATATGCCGAGTTACAATAGAACAAGTATTTTATTACACTTAAATAAAATGCAATATTTATATTTTCAGATATTTAATAGCGACGCAATTCGAAGCTATATCAGCTAGAAAAGGTTTCCCTTGCTTCGACGAGCCATCATTAAAGTCCACATTTACAGTCAACATCGGCCATCATGTTGATTTTACAGCTATTTCTAACATGCCTTTGTACAACAGCTCGCAACAAAAGTATGTATTCATTTTAATTTTTGTGTCTCGTTCAATATTTGCACATATGCACAGCCGGCATAGCAGAGGGTAGTGTTGACTCTAAAAGATATGAAGGATTAATACCAAATTGACTGTGGCGATCGTTAAAATTTTCTAATCTAGCTAAAACATGAACGCGATCAGTCTTCGAAAGATTTCAAATAAGGGTCTTTGGACCTCCGCTAGCGTTTGGAGTCATAGGGGGAGCGAAAATCAGTAATAGAGCTGTAAAAATAAAACAAATCCTCTTCCGCAAGATATCCGCAAGAATCCTTGTCGCGTTTCAGAAATAGTTTGAACGTAGCCAGGTATAGCGAGAGAAGCCGGCATAGTGGACTGCTGGAGATTTCTCTATAGTAGCAGTTGTTTCCATTCATGAACCGCACTCTAGCTTTACATCAGGCGGAGTGTTGTCATATGCCGCGCTACAATAAAAAAAAAAGAATTTTAGTATCAAAAATTCTACATATTCTTTTTTTATTTCAGCTTTTTGGAAGATACATGGAGTTGGGAGGAGATAGGACGTAAATTCAAGTAAGTTTTACTATACCCACAGACAGTCTAGTAATTTCAGTAAGAAGAAGGTAAATGTAATTAATACGTGGAACTAACCTAACCTAACAGTTTTGAAGATTATTTTGTTGTTTATGGTTGTCGCCTCACAAGTTTGTCAAATATCTTTTGTTTATGTTTCCTAACTATATTACAATCGGAATTTTTAATAAAAAAAGAACAAAGCAATTACAAAAGTTTTCCAGAAACACGTGTCGACTAAATTAATCTATATTATCTAAAAAATATGTAAAAAAGATAGCTGTCACCAGATACACCTCCTCAATTTGAGAGGATTTTGAAAGAGAGACTGTTATGATCCTCGAGACATAACTAGGTCACTTCCAAGACGGCAGACTGGGATAATAACCATCAACGGTCTGCCTACCGCTCTTTTAATTCGAAAAATCTTAATATTACAAACATTTCAGAAAAGAAAAATCTTCTTTCGTTTGGGACCAATTTGAGACTTCCGTCCCAATGTCTACGTATCTGTTAGCGTTCGTTGTATCCAAATTCTCATATGTGGAAAGTCCAGCTGATTTTTCAACTACTAAATTTAGAATTTGGGCTAGAAAGGATGCTATTAATCAGGTATACTTTGCTTTTACATTTATTCAGGCGTTTGGTGTATCATTAAGGCTTTTTTTATTGTAGTTCTACACAAGCGGAAACAATTGCTACTACAGAGAAATTTCTACGGGCAGCAGTCGCCTCCGCTATGCCGGCTTGAGGAATAGAGTATGCACTAGATTGACAGTGCACACTTCTCTAATTATACCGGACTACTTTCAAACTGATTCCCGAAACGCGACAAGGTCACTTCACGGGTGTTACATTCGAAAGTGGTGGTACTGCCCCAGGACGGCAGACTAGACTAATAACCATCATCAGTCTGTTCATCGCACAACGGAAGTGAATTAATTTCACTTTTCTTATGTTTTCAGACAACGTACGCATCAACAATAGGTCCAAAAATATTGACAATCTTTGAGAAATGGTTCAATGTTCCATTCCCGCTCCCCAAGCAGGACATGATAGCTTTGCCAGATTTCTCTGCAGGCGCTATGGAGAATTGGGGTTTGATCACTTATAGAGAGACTGCGTTATTGTTTGATGAAAAGGAATCCTCATTTATGTCTAAAGAAAGAGTCGCCGAGGTAATTTAAAAAGTTAATTACAAAGGATAATCCCCATTTATGGGCTCACTTCATACTAAAAGTTTATTAACAAAACAATATTCATAAATAATACCTCATTTCTTGATTTATTTATTTTAATTATATCAAAACATCTTTTACCAATCAATATACAATGTTTAATATTATAAAAAATAAATATTACCAATTATAATTATTAAAGCTTTTAATACAATGATAACCTCAAATATTGTATCAGAAAAAGTCTAATTACTCAATAACACGGGTGAAAAAATTAAAACTGATTAGTAATAGTGTAGATTTCTTTTCCTACAAAATGAACTAAAAATGATTGTGGAACTAAAAAAAAAATTGTGGGCCCATTTTCTTTGTATGGAAAATGGTTGGTGCATAGCGGAGGGGACTATAGCCTGCTGAAGTGTCTATATTTGTTTTTTGTAGGTGATAGCACACGAGTTAGCCCACCAGTGGTTCGGGAATCTCGTCACAATGAAATGGTGGTCTGATTTATGGTTGAACGAAGGTTTCGCCACGTTTGTGGCAAGTATTGGCGTTCGTGGCGTACAACCCGAATGGAAACCTGATCAATCTGACGCTGTTAGCAGTTATGCTTCGGTTTTGGCTTTAGACGCGTTGACTTCTTCCCATCCGGTAAGTATCTTTTTCTTTTATATGGCATTATAACAATTTGCCAGTGTCAAAGTAAATATTTTTTTGCATCAAGTTAATATTGGCATCACGAGTCATTCATTCATCACACCAAACAGTCAGGTCAAGTCTCAGTCAAGTCAAAAATTGCTCCAGTAAAGTGGTAGAATATTTACTGAAACTTCCTACGGAGTTTTGGAGGGAGAATGGAAACGCAGGTTCTCTTCTTTTGAATTGTTTGCCCACACTCACGGACGTTCACGAACACTTAATGGTTAATAATCCACCATTATTACACATTAACACTCGAAGAAACACACAAGTGTAAGAAAATAATTCGAGACAGATAACCTAATGTCTCAAGATGGCCGCCAAAACTCCAGCCGGTAGGTTTACGAAAGCACTATCGGCAAAGGGCAATGACCATTTTTGAACCCACTTAAGTAATAGTGTATTAACAAAATAACATCTTATTTTCTCATTAATGCAACGAATTTTCTCATTAGAGCGGCCGTGGTCTAGCGGTAAGACGCGTGAACTCACGATCGATGAGTCCCGTGTTCGAACCTCGCTAAATCTGACCGGCACCAATGTAACTTTGTTATATGTACTTTGGTCGCTCATTAAAGAGTGGTAGACAGACTGATGATGGTTATTAGCCCAGTCTGCCGTCCTGGGGCAGTACCGCCACTTTCGAATGTAACACCCGTGAAGTGACCTAGTCGCGTTTCGGAAATAGTTGGAAAGTAGCGAGGTATAACGAGTGTGCACTGTCAATCTGGATGGTGCATGCTCGTATCTTCAAGCCGGCATAGTGGAGGTGACTGCTGCCTGTAGAGATTTCTCTGTAGTAGCAGTTGTTTCCATTCATGGACCACACTCTAGCTTTACATCAGGCGGAGTGTTGTCACATGCCAAGCTACAATAAAAATATATACAGGGTGAATTTTTCAAGTGGGCTTTCATGGCCAAATCCTAAACTATAAGAGATATCGAAAAATGCTGAAAGGAGTCTCGATGCCGATTTTGATAAAAACTAAAACTGCATTATTAGATTTTTGATAAATCCATTTTCCCGGCCAGGAATCGAACCTGTTGATTTTGAAAAAAAATAAACACACTGTATTATTGCACCATCCGATAGTGTTCCTGATAAGGATCAAATTCTGGGAAGTAATGATATACGGCAAACCAAAGAAAAGTGTTGATTTTTAACAAATTGTCTCTTATTTCCATGTACATTACCTACTACATTTATTATTTAATTAAATTTAAAAATTTAAATTTTAATTTAAAATCTCGCGCTCTTCAAGGTTAAAAGCCATGATTAAAAAAAAAAAAACAATTTAAATGTAGGAAAAACAATAAATTAATTTTTAAGGTCCTGTGCCGTGGCCGGCTAGGTCACCAGATCTACGAGTAACACCTTTAGATTTTTTTCTCTGGGGGCATGTCAAAAACGAAATTTACAAACAATGAAATTGATGATTTAAAACTAGCGTTAGGGAATATTCTGAACGGAATCAATAACCTTGTGATGTGGAATGCAGTACACTCCTTGTGGCGTCGAATTCAGCTATGTATTGAAAATAATGGCTATCATTTTGAACACTTGATTAATTAAGATTTAATTACTTAATGTTAAAAAAAAAAAATTCATTATTTTGCTAAAAATCAAGACTTTCCTTTCATTTACCCTCGAAGAGCGCGAGATTTTAAATCAATATGATGATTTTCAATCAATCATCATACATAAGAAATGTTGTCAATGTACCGGTAATGTATAAATACATGGAAATAAGAGACAATTTGTTAAAAATCAACACTTTTCTTTGGTTTGCCGTATATCATTACTTCCCAGAATTTGATCCTTATCGGGAACACTATCGGATGGTGCAATAATAGAGAGTGTTTTTTTTTCTCAAAATCAACAGGTTCGATTCCTGGCCGGAAAAATGGATTTATCAAAAATCTAATAATGCAGTTTTAGTTTTCATCAAAATCGGCATCGAGACTCCTTTCAGCATTTTTCGATATCTCTTATAGTTTAGGATTTGGCCATGAAAGCCCACTTGAAAAATTCACCCTGTATATGAATTTACACGATATTACAAGGCGTGTAGAGTAAATGTATTACTTTATCCGGCCTTCTGGTGCAAAAACCACCCTAAAATGGCAACTTTATCAACAGGTGTCAGTTCCGATTGATGATCCGAATCGTATATCAGAAATATTTGACGAGATATCATATAAGAAGGGGTCATATCTCATTCGCATGATGACCAACTTCCTTGGTGAAGATATTTTCAGGAAAGCTATTAATAAGTACGTATTTTTCAGGATACTTCAGTCTGCAATTGTTTTCAGCAAGTTACTTTTGATGTAAAGCTAGAGTGCGGTCCACGAAAGAAAACAACTGCTACTATAGAGAAATATCTATGAGCAGTAGTCGCCTCCGCTATGCCGGCTTGAGGAGACGAGTATGCACCATCTAGATTGACAGTGCACACTCCTCTCGCTACACCTGGCTACTTTCAAACTGCTCCCGAAACACGACAAGGGTTCACGAGTTGCACCATCGTCGCGCCTGTCATTTTTGACGGTTACTTTAACCTTAACCGTAACTAGCGAATCTTGGCTTGGTTAAAGTAATCGTCAAACCAATATTGCTAACGTCAAATGTATGAAAAGAAGCCAAATATGTTTTTTTATTATTTTTCGAGATCAGCCACCCTTTTAACGATAACAATATGAATTTACACGATATTGCAACGTAAACGTTTAACGGTCGTCGTCGCCGTAAAAGTAATAGTTAAAGTTACTTTAACCGGTCTTCTGGTGCAAACCACCCTAACTATGCCCCAACTTTACAAGTTAAAACTTTTAATTACAGATATTTAATAAAGTACTCATATCAAAACGCCGAACAAGACGACCTCTGGTGGGAATTAACCGAAGTGACGCGCCAATATAATGTGTTAACTAGAAATGTTACTGTCAAAGAAATAATGGATACCTGGACAACGCAAACTGGATATCCCATATTGACTGTTAAAAGAGATTATGATGGGAATACTTTAGGTGTAACCCAGGTGAGTTTTGTTAGGCCCGGAACACACGACGCTAGTTTTACTAGCTAGTGACAAAGTTTCGAGTTTAGTACTAATCTGCTTCATATTTAGTTAGTTAAGCGGCCCTCGTCTGGCGGTAAGACCCGTGTTCGAAGTTGCCTAAATTCTGACCGGTACCAATGTAACTTTGTTATATGTACTTTGGACGCTCAGTAAAGAGTCGTAGGCAGATTGATGATGGTTATTAGCCCAGTCTGCCGTCCTGGGATAGTACCCGTAAAAAGTATCCATAGCGAGAGGAGTGTGCACTGTCAATCCGGGTGGTACATGCTCGTCTCCTCAGGCCGGCATAGCGGAGGCGACTGCTGCCCGTAGAGTAGCAGTTGTTTCCGTTCATGGACCGTACTCTAGCTTTACATCAGTCAAAGTAACTTTAACCGGCCTTTTGGTGCAATTGGACCTTAATATTGTGATAATATTCTAGAAACGTTACCTCTCCCTCGGCATGAAAGCCTCAACGGAGACCTCGTGGTGGGTACCTCTAAATGTGTTGTGCGAAAAAGAAGTCAAAGAGAGACAGACGGCTCCCATACAATGGTTAGCAGATACGGAGGGCATCACTGAGGAGCAGACCTACGAGCATGGGTCTAAGAAAAATGAGTGGGTTTTGTTCAACGCCAATTTGTTTGGTGAGTACCACGTCCGTTGTTTATCAAGTTGCAGCGCCGGATTTAGACTTCGGCGGCCCATAGGCAGAGCGTCTTGTGGAGGGCCCTCAAATCGTTTGCGGTTAACTGTTGAAAGTTTCTATTAAGGTCGAAGTAAAGAAGAGAGCAACTAAATAAGTTGGCTAACACAAAATTTAAAACAAAACTCAGTATTTTTTTGTCTCTACTGAGCCTTTATCGATTTAATTTTTTTTTTGTGGTGTGGTGGCGGCCCATAGGCAACTATATTGTCTATGCTTAAATCCGGTAGTTAGCTATTTTCATTCGGGTATTATCAAAATCGTTTCTTTTTAACTTTAAAACAATTCTAGAAACAAAGAAAAAATTTACGATGCCGATTTCACGAACCCTGTCTGAATAACGATACATTTCGCATGAGGTTTTTGCACTTTTTAGAAAATAATTTTTATTTTGTTTATTATACTCTTCAACTTACCAACAATGCTTGATTCTGCTTCTACTATAATCCCTTTAGACATGGTAATGACTGTGAAGTATAGTTATCGGAGCCTAAGGCGGAGGGAGAGGGTTTGATTCCCCATCCCATCGTAGTTTAGGCTTTTTTGTGTTAATTTTTTTCCTTTAAATTTGTTAATGTTATTATTATATTCCAGCACTATGCCGTGTCAATTATGATAAACGTAATTGGGATTTATTAATTAAAACACTGAATGACGGTGACTATGACGATATTCCTGAATTATCACGCGTACAATTATTATCAGACTCATTTGACTTGGCTTGGAGCAATGTTATTGAATATGACACGCCTTTGAGGTGAGAAGTTTTCAGTTTTTGAGCGGCCGTGGTCTGGCAGTGAGACCCGTGTTCGAACCTCGCTCAATTCTGACCGGTACCAACGGCAGGCACTATTAAAGAGTGGTAGGCAGACTGATGATGGTTAATTAGCCCAGTCTGCCGTCCTGGGGTAGTACCACCACTTTCGGATGTAACACATGTGAAGTGACCTTGTCGCGTTTCAGGAGCAGTTTGAAAGTAGCCAGGTATAGCGGGAGGAGTGTGCACTGTTATTATATGATGGTGCATACTCTTCTCCTCAAGCCGGCATAGCGGAGGCGACTGCTAACTGTAAAAAAATTGTCTGTAGTAGCAGTTGTTTCTATTCATGGACCGCACCCTACCTCTACATTAGAGCTACAATAAAAAAAATGTTTGTGCGAATTGGGGAACAAAATGGTGTCTTAAAAGTTCTTAGTACATGGTTGCATTAATTTACAGACTAATAAACTATTTGTATCGAGAGAAGGAATATTTGCCACTATATATTGGTTTATCGGCTCTTGGGAAGATAGAGAACGTTGTCGACCGTCTGCCCGAATATGGCGCGTTCCAGAAGTTCGTAAGAAAGTTGATTACAAACGCTTACGAAACTTCGGGCGGATTGTATGAAAGAACCATTATAAATGGAGATGATTTGTTTAGTGTTAAGACTCAGGTAAATATTGCTACACTATCTATTGCTGTAGGGCGTAGAGCGGCCGTTGTCTGGCGGTACGGACGGACGCTTGATTACGTAAACAACGGCTTAAAGTTCCTTTGACTATTACTTTAACTGTTACGTTTACATTTTTTTTTATTGTAGCTCGGCATGTGACAACACTCCGCCTGATGTAAAGCTAGAGGGCGGTTCATGAATGGAAACAACTGCTACTACAGAGAAACCTGTGAGGGCAGCAGTCGCCTCAACTATGCCGGCTTGAGGAGACGAGCATGTACCAGACTTAGATTGACAATGCACACTCCTCTCCGAAACGCGACTAAGTCGCTTCACGCTGTTACATTCGAAAGTGGTGGTACTACCCCAGGAAGGCAGACTGGACAAATAATCATCATCAGTCTGCCTACCACTCTTAACATTAAGGTCTATATTGACTCCACACGAGTTGCACCATCGTCGCGCCTGTCATTTTTGACGGTTACTTTAACCTTAACCGTAACCAGCGAATCTTGGCTTGGTTAAAGTTAAAGTAATCGTCAAACCAATGTCACTAACGTCAAATGTATGAAAAGAAGCCAAATATGATTTTCTATTATTTTTCGGGATCAGCCACCCTTTTAACGATAACAATATGAATTTACACGATATTGCAACGCGTGTGGAGTAAATGTAAACGTTTAACGGTCGACGTCGCCGTAAAAGTAATAGTTAAAGTTACTTTAACCGGCCTTTGGAAGCAAACCACCCTAACGGTTACGTTAACATTTATGGCCATAACAAATGCCCCGACCCGCCTTAGATCTGGGGGGCTATTGCGGACGCGAGCTCACCGTGAGTTACGGTGACTATCTGGTTTCCTTCCGGCACTATTTGTATTGTAATTGGACGAGCCACGATGGGCGTTCCCTGTTGACAGTGGCTCGTCCAATTACAATACAAATAGTGCCGGAAGGAAACCAGATAGTCACCGTGACTCACGGTGAGCTCGCGTCTGGAATAGCCCCCCTGACCTTGTTCAGACTCTACCTCAATAAATAGGCTATCAAAAAATTCAAATTTCAATAACTTTGATGACAGGTATTAATAAGTAGATGGGCGTGTAGAATGAAGGTACCAGGTTGTGAAGATAATGCCGTTGCCATGTTCAAAGAATGGATGGAAGTCGATAATCCTGATGTTGAAAACCCGTAAGTATTTAACTACGAGCCGGCACAGTAAAGGCTGGACATCTCTCTAGCTAGTACGGTCACATGCCTAGCTATATAATATTTTTTTTATTATAGCTCAGCATGTGACAACACTCCGCCTAATGTAAAGCTAGAGTGCGGTCCATGAACGGTAACAACTATTAACAACTACCTTCTCTATTGGCAACAGTCGCCTCCACTATGCCGGCTTGTGGAGACGAGCATGTACCATCATCTTAGATTGACAGTGCACACTCCTCTCACTATACCTGACTACTTTCAAACTATTCCCGAAACGCGACAAGGCCACTTCACAGGTGTTACATTCGAATGTGGTGGTACTACCCCAGGACGGCAGACTGGGCTAATAACCATCATCAGTCTGCCTACCGCTCTTTAATAGTGCCTATAGGCACTGAGCGACCAAAGTTACAGTCTCATCGATCGTGAGTTCTCGCGTCTTACCGCTAGACCACGGCCGCTCTTAAAAGCTGCTATAAATAACAATGATAAGCTCCCACTATACCGGCCTTTTATTTTCGTTGCAGTATACCACTAGATCTGCGCGCCACGGTGTATTGTGTCGCGATGTCGCGTGGTAGTGTCGGCGAATGGCGATTCTTGTTACAGCGGTATCGTAACGCCAACGTCGCCTCCGCCAAGAGTTCCGCCATGTTGGCGCTCGCCTGCACTAAAGAAGTCTGGATATTGAAACAGTTAGTACAACTATTATCTTCTTTTTCCTACAATTTATCATTTAAATTAAACAAAATTCAAAACCGAACAAATCAACGAAGCGACCATTCCGCATCTCCACTGACTTCGCCCGTAACATCGCGTAAACCATTGAGATATATACTAGAGGCGCAATAACGCTCCCAACGTGAGGCGAGTGAATATCTGCCCACAGCCATAATTAAGCTTTCTGTCAGTTGATATTTGACAGGACGTATATAAACTCATAATGGGCAAATATGTGTTGAAAACGTGCAATTCTCGATCCCAAATGCACAACAAAAAAGCGGGATTACGTTTCACACGTAAATATATCCTTTCAACATCTATATTGTCCTTAAACAACAAAAAAACAAATAAAATTAGGGATATTTTTTAACCGACTTCAAAAGGAGGAGGTTATCTATTCGTCGTGTATTTTTTTTTTTTTTTTTTTTTTGTGGCGATGTTCCCTCATATCTCCGCCGTTTGTGGACCGATTTTGATGATTCTTTTTTTGTTGGATAGAGTATATGTCCGCATTGGTCCCGTTTCAATTTGAAGATAATATTCCATCTCTAAGGGTGGAAAATTAGGGGATGTTTCGCCGTTTGTGAACTGATTTCGATGATTTTTCGACGATTTTTCTTTTGTTGGATAAAGTATGCCTCGTGATTGGTCAATTTTAAATTTGAAGAAAATATTCCATCTCTAAGGGTGGAAAATTAGGGGATGTTTCGCCGTGTGTGAACCTATTTCGATGATTTTTCTTTTGTTGGATAAAGTACGTCTCGGGATTGGTCCCATTTAAGGAATAAAATATTCCACCTTAAGGGTGGAAAATTAGGGGATATTTCGCTATTAGTGAACCAATTTTGATGATTCTTTTTTTGTTTGATAAAGTACATCTCGGGATTGGTCCAATTTAAGGAATAAAATATTCCACCTTTAAGGGTGGAAAAGTAGGGGATATTTCGCCATTAGTGAACCGATTTTGATGATTCTTTTTTTGTTTGATAAAGTACGTCTTGGGATTGGTCCAATTTAAGGAATAAAATATTCCACTTTTAAGGGTGGAAAATTAGGGGATATTTCGCCATTAGTGAACCGATTTTGATGATTCTTTTTTTGTTTGATAAAGTACGTCTTGGGATTGGTCCAATTTAAGGAATAAAATATTCCACTTTTAAGGGTGGAAAATTAGGGGATATTTCGCCATTAGTGAACCGATTTTGATGATTCTTTTTTTGTTTAATAAAGTACGTTTCGGGATTGATCCCATTTAAGGAATACAATATTCCACCTTTAAGGGTGGAAAATTAGGGGATATTTCGCCATTAGTGAACCGATTTTGATGATTCTTTTTTTGTTTGATAAAGTACATTTCGGGATTGATCCCATTTAAGGAATACAATATTCCACCTTTAAGGGTGGAAAATTAGGGGCTATTTTGCCATTAGTGAACCGATTTTGATGATTCTTTTTTTATTTGATAAAGAACGTTTCGGGATTGATCCCATTTAAGGAATACAATATTCCATCTCTAAGGGTGGAAAATTAGGGGATGTTTCGATTGATTTTAATGATTCATTTTTTATCGGGTAGGACTTGAGAGTGTCTGTCTATAAGCCCACTACTCATCACATTTTATTTGAACAGCGCGTTTAGAATTTTATCCATACAATCAATCAACAGTTACAACTAAAAATTACAAAATAAAAACATTTCTGAAAAAAATTGAACCGACTTCTAAATAAAACACAAGGCACTAAAAAGTAAAAAAATAATTTTAATTGAGAGTACATACACACAATTTAATAACCATAAACATGAATAGATGCCTATTATTATTTACACATTAATTATCTGCATTTTATCTAGCATATATCTGAAGTCGGTGCAAGCATTTGAAACATGTTTTATGATTGGTAATGTACCTAGAATCAAGCAATGCGGAGTTTCATATTTGGTTGGCACCGACTTCAGATATATGCTAAATAAAATGTAGACAATTAATGTGTAAATAATAATAGGCATCTATTCATGTTTATGGTTATTAAATTGTGTGTATGTACTCTCAATTAAAATTATTTTTTTACTTTTTAGTGCCTTGTGTTTTATTTAGAAGTCGGTTCAATTTTTTTCAGAAATGTTTTTATTACATTTAGTGTTGCTAGTAAAACATCGTTTCCCATAATCCGTATTATAATATAAAAAAAAGAAATATTTTATTTTTAAGAAAGAATAATTTCAACTTATATTAAACAATTAAAACATTGAACTTTATTTTATTTAGCTAAAAATGTATGCCTCTAGATATATTATAATCGACACTGAATAAAAATATCTAAAAAAAAAAACAAATTAGTGTGTGGAAAATTTTTAATTATACCGGCAACACTAAGATTGACATTGTCAAATCGTTTGAAACGGCCTACGGCTTTTTCATGTCAAATGTATGGGGTTTGCGCCTCTAGTTATATATCTCAATGGCGTAAACACCCAAAACACCCTTTTATTTCACATTACCGATCATGATTTTGTTAGTGCTAAGTCCATTTGCACCAAAAGACCGTAAAGTTACTTTGACTGTTACATTTTACCGTGACGTAACTGTTAAACGTTTACATTTACTCCACACGCGTTGCAATATCGTGTAAAGTCATATTGTTATCGTTAAAAGGGTGGCTGATCTCGAAAATTATAGAAAAACATATTTGACTTTACTTTTCATACATTTGACGTTAGCAACATTGGTTTGACGATTACTTTAACTTTAACCAAGCCAAGATTCGCTGGTTACGGTTAGCGTTGAAGTAAGCGTCAAAAATGACAGGCGCGACGATGGTGCAACCCGTGTGGAGTAAATGTAAACGTTTAACGGTTACGTCACCGTAAAAGTAACAGTTAAACTAACTTTAACGGGCCTTTTGGTGCAAATTGACCTTATAGTTACTTATAATAAATTATATTACAGATACTTGGAGTGGTGCATCGGTTCAGGGGCTGAAGTCCGTCGCCAGGACGCGGGTTCAGTAATGGCGTCCATCGCTCGTGGTTCTGTCGGATATTATGTTGCTAAAGACTTCATGTATAAGAGAATACATGATATTTATAAAACGTAAGTGCTTTTTATTTGGTCTACTCGAAAGACTACGGTCTTCTAAGTAGACCAATAACAAATAGTGTTTTAATCAAACTAGTTAGGGTTGGTCAGTTTTTTGTTTACTACGGTCTAGTTAAAAGTCCATTGGTCTACTATAATTTCTTTTTTTCAGATTCAACGGCCAAGGTCGTCGTTTAGGACTCATAGTGAAGACTATTGTCTCACAATTTACGTCACAGGATGATTTGGACGAGGTATGTGACACTTTCTTAGATTACTCCGAACCAGGCCATAGGTTTTTTTTTGTTCTGTTCTTCCATTATAGGAAGGCAAAAGACCAAAGTCCATACAGCTATAGGTCATAGACTAATAAAAGCAATACGTGGCCCATTAGTGGCCCATTGACAATTGGGAAGGAAGGCGAAAGATATCTAAAAGTAGATATCTAGATGGTACATGCTCGTCTCCTCGAGACAGCATAGTGGAGGCGGCCCGCACCAGTTTCTCTGTACTAGTGAGTTGATGGACCGCACTCTAGCTTTACATCAGGCGGCGTGTTGTCACATGCCGAGCTACAATATAAAAAAAAACTTGACGTTAGTGACATTGGTTTGACTCAAAGAAATTGGAATACAATAGAACACATGTTGAAAATAGCACAGAAAATCTATAGTCTGCACTCTTTTAACTCACCAAATACTGAATGCAAAATTATGAGACAGATATATACGTGACAAGACAGGCTAAAATTGAAGTGTCCAGTTTTGAGGCAAATGCATAGATTATAGACTGTTGTATAGAAGTAAAATAGGGATGTAGTCAATACGTATATCGAGATGTAAATGTAAGCATTTATCGACTATTCTATTTACTCTATGGCCAATTTTTTAACACTTATTATTTATAAACTAGTTATTTAATTTGTGGCAGTTGTAGAAAGATGACATACCAATTTTAAAAAGTCTTATCAGCTATAATATCAGTGATAATTATAAAAACTGGACAGAAAAAAAGACCTGTCCAGCGGTAGACGGCGGTGGACTCACGGTTGATGAGACCCGTGTTCAAATCTCACTAAAATTCTAACCGGTAGTGCCCAAGCACTATTCAAAGAGCGGTAGGCAGACTGACGATGGTCCCATATTAGGCCGGTCTGCCGTCCTGGGATAACACTATCACTTTAAAGTGTAACATAGTCGTATTTCGGGATCAGCTTGGAAATTACCGGATGTAACGATAGCACTGCCAACCAAGATGGCGTACATTCGTCTCGCACTATAACTTAACATCAGGCGGAGTACTATCATACGTCAAGCTACTATAACCGGCATTGTCTACCTACGCATAACGTCAGAGGTATTTAGGTAGTCGTGAATAAAACTATTTCTCAATCAAAATCAGTATATTTAGAAAACTCTTGGATTGGTGGAACTTGATTGTTTAAAGCTGTTAGGAGCAAAATGCTACGAACAAAGTCTAGAGTGTTTTGTCCATATAAACTCCAATGATTTTTATCAAATTATTTCTTAATAATTCATCTCTCGAAAATCTAAGACAATAATGATAATTATTAATAACAACAATAATATGTAATGTAAAACACCCATATGTAATAAAAAAAAGAATAAATTAAAATATCGATATCCGTCTAGGACATGAAATAATATAAAAAAACAACACTAACATAACCTATAAAACGAATGTTTAATTTTTAAAATAAGACGGTTTTATTGATAACATTTATTGTCTACAAATAAAATGTAATATGAGAATAACTGCTCACCAAAAATTATACTAAATTAGAAGAGTTAATATCTTAGAAATACTCAAAAACTTTTTAAGAATATTTACCGGTGAAAACTCGTAAATTCCTCATTATTTTCTTTACGAGAGGTATGTGAACGGCAACCTAGTACTATACAAGCCATAACAATTCACAATATTTAAAATTAAAGAAATAACTTAAGAAATAAACAATAAAAAATACAAAATAACGAAACGACACAAACGTAAACAAACCCAAATGAAACCCGACTAAAAAAAGAAGTGTGTCAAACTGTGGATTTTAGAACAAAATTCGAAGTTTTTTAAAGTAGTCGGTTAATGCAAAAATAATGACCAGAATGATGACCAACTACTACAAAAATGATGACACTTCAAGGAAAAAAAAGGCAACAAAGGCATTTCTATCTCTTTTTGTTGCATTTAATATCCTGGTAAGCTAAAAGAGCATAGAGTATCAGTTTTCTGCTGCTCTTTTGACGATGCTTCTATTATATTCCAATTTCTTTGGTTTGACTATTACTTCAACTTTGACCGGCCCAAATTCGCCGGTTACGGTTAGCGTTAAAGTAAACGTCAAAACTGACAGGTTTATTTTGAAGCAACCCAATGTTAATTTTGACTATTACTTTAACATGAGAGTAATAGCTATAAATTAGATATGCTATAAATTATTTTCCGAAGCTATTTTGCAACATGATTTTACAAGTGTTGTGTAAGCAGTTAGAATTAGATTGTATGTATATATTATTTTCAGTTCCTAGAATGGAAAGAAATTAATAAAGAATATTTAAACGAAGCAAAATTGGCGGTCGCACAGGCAGTCGAAAAAGCACAAGTCAATATTGGATGGCTAACGAGGAACAAGAATTTAGTTGTTAATAAAATGAGGGAATTTTCGCAATAATTTAATTTCTTTATCTTGCCTTGTTATTTATGCAACTTTTGAAAGTGGTTTTTTTTTTGTGGCAACATTATTACAACTGTCAAAGTTTATTTTAGTATACGTTATAATTTTTTAAACTTTGTTTTGGTTTTCTAGTACATTCTTTATAGATCTTTACAATGTACTGAAATACTGATTTCTCTGTGGTATCTTCTCTATCTCTGCTACATGACTGGTTGCTGTATATCTTCCGCACATCCTCAATTAACTAAATTCTTACTTTTTTATGTTTCTTGTTAGAGATTTAAATATACTTATTATATTTGTCTTCATAATAAAGGCAAGTAGGAAAAATATAGTCAAAATAAAAATTCCATTTCAATAATTTAATTAAAATTAACTTTATAGATAATGTTTGAGAAGCTGTTGTCTGCATCCGTCCATTTTGTAATTGCTATTGACTGAATATAAATCTCGATAAATTATGTTATTAATTGTGAATAAAATAAAAATATAATAAAAAAAACTAAATAATTTTCATAATGTTTCATTTATTTAAAAAATTGCTTTATTTAATATAAATATATTTAATAAAAAACATTTGTGATATGTGTAAAATATCGTGTAGATATAATATGGCAATTCGTTGTTAATTCTTATATTTTTAACAATTTTAAACAATAAACAAAAATATTTAAAAAAAAATCAGATCAAAATATGTCATTTTAGCTATCTAAATATTGATAAAAACCTAGCTAGAGAAATTACACATCTTTTATAAGACTAAATAAGACTGTTTGAGTGACTTTAAAAACAGCAAGCGACGTGTCCATTAGATGGGTCGGGTCGCACCACAAAAGTCTGTCAAAATAGTTGGATGATCCCGACACGACCCGACCCATCTGCGTAGACGTACAATAAAATCATGTTTTTCCTTCTATACTATTAGTAGATGCAAAACTAGGTCTAGATCCAGCGCGTCGTTTTCTCAGTGTGCCTAAAATTGTTAACATTTCCTTGACAGCTTCGGGTTGTTCCTCTTTCGGCTTCTTCTCTAGAAAATTCTCCGATGTTGATTTTAAATGAAATTTACCACCCTTTATTTGATCAACTATCGCGTCTATCGCACCACCTGTCAGCAAAATATTATATTTATTAGAAAAGTGGGGTAGTACCACCACTTTCGAATGTAACACCCGTAAAGTGATCTTGTCGCGTTTTGGAATCAATTTGGAAGTAGTCAGATATAACGAGGGAGTGGGAGTGTGCACTGTCAACCTGTATGGTGCGCTTCGTCTCTTCAAGCTGACATAGCGGAGACAAATTAGCATCATGCCGAGGTACAATTAAAAAAAATGTAATAAATAGTACATACCTGATGCTGGAGTACATTTCTTGAGTGTATTATGTTTATTCTGCAACATTGTGCTCATATCTTCAATCCCAGCGAATACAGGTGCCCCGTTGAGAGGTGGACAAAGTGATAGTGGCGGTGGAGGTGGTGGGGGAGGGGGTGGGGGAACGAGGGGAATGGGCGGCGGGGGCGGAGGAGGAGGAGCGGGCATTTGTGGTATTACTTCAGGTTGAGTGCTTTCAGTCTCTGAAAAGATTAATAAATGTAATCTGCCTGCTCAACAACTCGATGAAAGTTAACTTTGTTTTTTCTCCTAAAGCCGGCATAATGAAGGTGATCGAGGGAACTGTTTTTAGCCCATAGTACCATAAATGATTGCTTTCGCTAAATACTTTTATAACCACTTTCAAGTGTAACACCCGTGACCGTAACACCTTAACGCATTTCGAGATTAGTTTACGCCGGTTTAGTAGCTAGTAACGTTTAGTAGCCAGGTAACGAGAGGAGTGTGTGCACTGTCTGTATCTGAATGATGCACATTCGTTTCCTTAAGCCGGCATAGCGGAGGTGACTACTTACCGATAACATTATTTCTAATTTCCTTAACACTATTTTCAGCAACGTCACCTCCACCATTTTCAAAATAACAAATTCTAGACTTCAGTTTATTCCTTGGTTTATGTATTTCATTTAATTTCCTCTCGGCATTCTCCGCCCTTTGTATTGCTTTCCTAGCATCTTCTTCGGCCAATTTTATTTTTTCTTCCCATAACAGAACGTCCGTTTCCTCATGTTTTTCTGACAATTTTAACTAAAAAAAAAAAGAAGCTTTTTATTGTAGCTCAGCTATGACAAGCACCCCAGCTGGTGTTAAGCTAAAATGTCTACATACGACTGTCGTCTCCGCTATGCCGACTTGATGAGATCAAAAAACGTTTCCGTTAGATAGCCCTTTTTGGACTGATGGTTGGATTGTAGATTGAGAAAAGTTAGATTTTTCTTTATTTATTAATGCTGTAAAACTGCGCTCTACAACGGGATGGAACGGGATTTTTAGGCATTAGGACGACCACCACGAGTTCCGGCCCGAAATCGGATAGTCGGGTCTAACTATACCGAAACAAAATCGAGTAGTCGGGTCTAACCAAATCGAATAGTCGGGTCTAACCAAATCGGGTTGTATTATTAAGTAGAACAGTATATACCTGTAATTCTTCGACAACTTGTTCATGTTGCATGGCTTGCTGTTCAAACTGATCTTTCAGTTGCTCCAATTCCTGCAACAGTGCTAATATCCTGTCTTCAGCCGTCAATTCGCCCAATAATAATGAACTCTGATGTATTAGGACTGTGGCACGCTTTTTGGCCGAACGCGCTTCAGATTTATAACTGAAATAGATGAAAAATGCTCATCATCTAATACCCGTCTCTCATCCTTCCACAACCGTAACACCCGCACTGGGAGGGGGAAGCATTCACACTATGTCGACCGAATTGGTCGCCGAACAAAACGGTTCGGCGCGTCCTTTTTGTGTCGCACAATTGACAAGTGGAATGCTTTGCCCTCCCATGTATTCACCCAATCCTTTCACCTCGGATCCTTCAAGCGGAGCGTGAAAAAGCACCTTCTCGGGCCGGCATAGTGGTGGCGACTGGAGCCACCGTGCGAGCGGTTCTCTAGTCGTCATCAGACCAGTCGAGGTCACATGTCGTGCCAAAATAATTTAAAAAAAAAATAGGAGTGAAAATCCTTTTTTCCCAGTCAGGAATCGAACCCGTTGACTTGCGACGTCATGATATACCACAAAATAAAGAAAAGTGTTGGTTTTTCTAACAAAATATCGCGCTTTGGGATCAATTTGGAAGTAGCCAGGTCTGGCGAAACTGAACTATTCAAGGCTAGCTTCCACATGATATAAAACATTACTGATGCATCCGATGATGGTCCAGTGGTTAGTGCGCGCCGGTCTCGCGTTCGATTCCCGTTGGAAACAAGACTTATAGCCCAATGTCTAAAAAGTAAAGCAATTGTTTACATAACGAGAGGAATGTGCACTGTCAATCTAGACGATGCATACTCGCCTCCTTAGGCCGGCATAGCGGAGGCGACTGCCGCCTGCACTACAGAGAGTAGCAGCAGTTGTTTCCGTTCATGGACCGCACTCTAGCTTAACATCAGGTGGAGTGTGTTATAATTTTTTTTTATTGCAGCTCGGCATATGACAAGATGTACTACAGAGAAACCAGTGAGAGTTGCAGTCGCCTCCACTGTGCCTGCTTGAGGAGACGAGCATGCACCATCTAGATGACAGTGCACACTCCTCTCGTTATACCTGGCTACTTTCAAACTATTCCCGAAACGCGAGTTCATTGGTCGTGATGCACTTAAAAAATAGTGTACCCTGTCTACTCACGTTTCAGCCCTTTCCCTATCACTCTCCGCATCATGTTTCAACTTATTAACTTCTTCGACCAATAACTTCGAGACACGCTCGTGCCTCTCCAATTCGCTCTTCAATGTCGACAATTCACTCTCACTATGGACACGAAGCTCTCTTTCATTCTCTAATTCCTGAAATGGACAAAACATATTATATATATTTTTTCTTTATTGTAGCTCGGCATGTGACAACACTCCGCCTGATGTAAAGCTAGAGTGCGGTCCATGAATGGAAACAACTGCTACTACAGAGAAACCTGTGCGGGTAGCAGTCGCCTCCACTATGCCGGCTTGAAGAGACGAGCATGCACCATCCTGATTGACAGTGTACACTCCTCTTGTTCTATCTGGCTACTTTCAAACTATTCCCGAAACGCGACAAGGTCACTTCACGGGTGTTACATTCGAAAGTGGTGGTACTGCCCCAGGACGGCAGACTGGATCATCAGCACCGACCACTCTTTCGAGCGACCAAAGTACATATAACAAAGTCACATTGGTACCGGTCAGAATTTAGCGAGGTTCGAACACGGGACTCGTCGATCGTGAGGTCACGCGTCTTACCGCTAGACCACAGCCTTCCAACCGTCATCAGTCAGCCTTTACCTCACCTGCTGCAGGTTAACTGATAATTCCTGTGCCTCGAATTCCCCTAACTTGGCAGCTGACAGTTCCGTCTGCAACTGCGCCACCTGACCACTCAGCTCGGAGACGCAACGCTTCAAGAACTCCAATTCCTCGTTGCTACTCGCATCTGAACCTAATTTCGAAAAAAATTCAATCATAAAGTATTTTATCTGTCGTTCGATCTTCCCCAGCCTCTCTGGATCCTTTCAGGGTTTTTGATCATACCTCGAGGTGTGTAATAGGAGTTGGAAGATGGAGAACCCATCATTTCTCAAGTTAAACGCATATTATCGCATACGAAGTCACGGGCAACAGTTAGTTTTTTTTTTTTAAATTGTAGCAAGTTAAACCAAACTTTGGTCCATGAACGGAAACAACTGCTACTACAGAGAAATCTCTACGGGCAGTCGCATCCACCAGCTGGATTAACAGTGCAATCTCGTCTCGTTATTCGAACCGGAGACTAACCCAGTCATCAACCAACTCACCAGCATCCGATGCATCAGTAATATCAATATCTATCGCGTTCGGTATAGCCTGCAATATCGCTGTGCTGCGTCTCTTCAGCTGTTTATTCTGCTTATACCATTCACCAGCCTGCTGGAGTACCCTGAAACATGCAACTTCATTTCAAGCTTTGATCTAGCAAAGACCAGTGTTCTAAAGAGGCCGCCCATTTTTGGGCCCACTTGACACCTAATAGTTTGTTAACAAAACAATATTCTAAAATAATACCTTATTAATTCATTTTAATTATATCAACACATCATTTACCAATCAATAGACAATGTTTAATTACATAAAAAACAGATATCTTCAATTATTAAAGCATTTAAAATAATAATAACCTTAAATATTGCATCAGAAAACATCTAATTACTCGGGTGAAAAAATTAAAACTGATTAGTAGTAATAAGGAAGTAGATTTATTATTCTACAAAATTAACTAAAAATCATCGACAGACTCGAGAAAAAAATTATGGGCCCATTTTTCTTAGGCGAATAGACCTTTCATTAATTTCTGACCAATGTAACTATGTTACATGTACTTTAGTTGCTCAGTGCACACCAACTGGCCACATATGACCACACTCCGCCCGCTGTCAAGCTACAATAAATGTCTACAGTCCCCTCCGCTATGCCGGCTTAAGGAGGTCAATGTGCACTTAATATATCTATTTCCGAACTGACACTTCACTGGTGTTACATTTGAAAGTAGTGGTACTACCCCAGAAAGGCAGACCGAGTCAGTGGGTAACAGCTAGTATGTAAAGCTATCAATAAATTAGTAGTTGAAATTAAAATAAATAAAAAACGATTATTAATATTAACCAGTAATATTGTTATTAATATTAGTCCAGTCTGCCGTCCTGGGGCAGTACCACCACTTTCGAATTACACACTCGTAAAGCGATATTGTCGCGTTTCGGGAATAGTTTGAAAGTAGTCAGCTATAACGAGAGGAGTGTGCACTGCCAATCTAGACGGTACATGCTCGTCTCCTCAAGCCGGCATAGTGGAGGCGACTGCTGCCCGCACATGTTTCTCTGTAGTAGCAGTTGTTTCCATTCATGGACCGCACTCCAGCTTTACACCAGGCGGAGTGTTGTCACATGCCGAGCTACAATAAAAAAAAAAAACCACAACACTATTGAACTGCACAACTTAATTGAAATCAAATTTTATCATAATAACAATATTTATAAAAACAATTTTAAAATAAACACGGTTGTAGGTATATGGCCACACACTGCTTGATGTTAAGCAAGATTGACGACAATTGCTACGGCAGACAAATGTCTACAAGCAACAGTCGCCTCCACTATGCCTGCTCGAGGTGAATGCACCTAGCAGACTCCTACACACTTAGATTATACTTTCAACCCCCTTTAAAACTTTTAACTTAATAAAAAAATTAAATAAACCAGAATCACAACGACTTCCTTACATTATCAAAACACAACTAATAAAATATTTCCACCAGACAAATTAACATAATCAAATTATAATAATAATTCAATAATAAACCAATAACACTTTCTATTATTTGCATAATTATCGACCTATGCAGAAAGAAACAGGATTTTTTTTCGCAAATCTATAACATTATATTACATTGTTTAAATAAAAATAATTTATTTACTAAACTCGCTACAAAAAGAGTGGTAGGTAGGCTGATGATGGTTATTTGTCCAGTCTGCCGTCCTGGGGTAGTACCACCACTTTCGAATGTAACACCCGTGAAGTGACCTTGTCGCGTTTCGGGAATCGTTTGAAAGTAGCCAGGTGTAACGAGAGGAGTGTGCACTGTCAATAGATGGTACATGTTCGTCTCCTCAAGCCGGCATAGTGGAGGCGACTGCTGCCCATAGAGATTTCTCTGTAGTAGCAGTTGTTTCCATTCATGGACCGCACTCTAGCTTTAAATCAGGCAGAGTGTTGCCACATGCCGAGTTACAATAAAAAAAAAGAGTGGTATCATGCAGGAGATAGGATGGCTTGTATAAGTACGGCAGGACGCACCAGGAACCCCCATAGTGGGTCTGCGTGCGGAAACCAGCCCAGAAAATCAAGAATCAAGAGTGGTAGGCAGACCGATGATGATTATTTGCCCAGTCTGCCGTCCTGAGGTAATACCACCACTTACGAATGTAACACCCCTGAAGTGACCTTATCGCGTTTCCGGATCAATTTGAAAGTAGCCAGGTATAGCGAGAGGAATGTACACTGTCTATAGATGGTGCACATTCTACTCAAGCCGGCATAGTGGAGGCGTGCACTGTGTTCGCAAATATTTCCGTTCATAGACCGCACTCTAGCTTAACATCAGATGTAATGTTGTTTGCCGGAGCTACAGTAAAAAAAATGTATTGTTTAATTTTTTTATAATATAACCTTGACCGGCCTGATGGTAAGCATAGTGGAGGTGCATAGAAAACCGCTGTAAACTGTAGTCCTAGTTACCATAATTATTTTAGCCTAAGAAGTTATATACTACACTTGAACGATCCAAGATTAAAGGAATAGGTGGGATGACAAAATATAAAGTTCATATATTTTTTAGAGGAAATTTGAATAGATTAGGACCCATACTCACTTATGCATAACTCCAGCATCAACATCGTGTTTATTCCTAAGCTGCTGATATTCCGCAAACACTCGTTCGGAAACATTTCTTAATTTATTAAGCTCCTGTTCTCTTGTAGTTAATTCATTGTATAAATGATCACGTTCATCTATCAGACAGTTGTATCTCCTTTGTAAATCATCATAATCACGTCTCACTGAAATTTAAAAAATATCTCTGTTTTTCTGAGTGCATAATGAAGGAAATAAATGGAGACAAATTAATTTAGGCTAGCTATTAGAGGACAGACCTTAAAACTTTGAGATACTTCCAGTGGATAATTATTGGGTTAAATCAGTCCCAGTTAAGAGTTCAAACACGCTACCAAAGGTTCTCAGACACTTAAAACTAATTTTACAATCACTTTTAATACACAATTAGGTACATTGAATTCTCAAAATCCTTTTGCCCGTTACAAATAGGTTAGTTACATTTAGGTTTGTATTAAAATTGTTGTTTAAGATGAAAGTGGTAAAATTGGAGCTTTAACTGTGTCTGATTTAACGCAATAATTATTTACTCGAATTTCTAAGGTCTCCACTAAAAATCGTAACCTTAATTTAATTTCAATAATAAAATTGTAAAACAATAATCAATATAAAGTAATGAATTAAATAATCTACAGATTGTTTATCAGAACTTATAAAAGCTGTTTACTTATTATTATCATACCACTAACAATGAAACTCCCTAAAATAATAAATAAAAGCAGACCACTAATCTATTTTATCACGTAATTAAATAATAATTTAAAATTAAAGCGAAGATAAGGCATTAGTATTTAGAAAATACTAATATTACATACTCGAAACAAAATATAACTAATAATTACTCACGTTTTTGTTATCTAATCGTTGACCATAATCGTGTTGAAAAAACATAAAAATCTCAAATAAATTTTGAAATTTACATAGTAAATATGTTTAAAATAATTAAGATTAGGTTATAAACACGAAAATACCGCTTCGATTTTTGCGATCTTTTTGACAGTCAGGAAATAGTGTTAAGAAATACTCAAAAAATATATCGATAATTCAAAATAGTTTTTCTATCAGTCAATCAGTCACAAAGTAGAAAAGAAAAAAAAATTGTAAAGGAAATTCAGACTTACTTTTCTTTGTTACTTGTTTAGGAAATATTACGAGAGCAATATAGGTTTGAGCAAAGTTTTGACGTTATTTACATACAAGGAAAGTTTAAAGTAGAAATTAATGCATATGCAACAGGTTATCATAACATCTGTCATAATAAAATTCATGAATACGACTTTGAACCGTGTCTACGTTCGTTTACGCCCTAAATTAAGAAAAGGATAGCACATGCGCAATATATTTAAGGAAAACAATGGTAAATATCAAGGTTTTTTACTTAAAAGTTGTTCAACGCGGGCACTACTCACCTTTTTCCGTTTTAAGAAGACAGGATTTATGTTTTCTTTCCGCGTCTTCATACCTATTTTTCCATTTTTCCACATAAATTCCTAGATTAACGCTCGAGTCCTTGCCGGCCGCGGGAGGCGTCATCCTTACGGCTCGCGGCTGCGGGATCCTCGTGCCGACAGAACAGAGTGAGACGGCAGCGCTCCGAGCCGCGCTAGACTCATTATTCTGGTTCGACGCGATCGCAAATACATTATCGCTGTTTCTTTTAATCATTTTGTATTCAGTTTTTTTATTATGCACGCGCGTCACACAATAACAATATAGTCCCCTTCGGTCATGCTTCGTCGAATTCACGTGGCAAAATCAACAGGCTGGCACTTCGTTACGAAAGAATGTCGCAAGTGTTTATTTCGCTCGCATCTCTTTGTTCTCACGTCGTAAAACGTAAAACATCACTGAAATATCGAAAACAAATCAATTAAAGAGTTTCACTGCTTAAGTTTGATTTACGTATAGTGTTTGGAATTTCTCGCGCACAACGATCGAGGGCGAGTATATGATTGTAACTAGCGCTAGAATGAATTGATAATAAACTCCTTTGTGAGTCATTTGTTAATCATCTGCTATAAGTTGAGTGTGCTTGTTTACATCTGACGTTGTTTTTAAATGATATAATAGTCAATCATTTTCATAAGAATTCGTAGATAAGTTACTCATTGAACGTTTCCTTCCCCTTTGTTATCATTTGGTCGTTTCTTATCGTCTTTTTTTTCCTAATAATTGCTATTAGTAGCATAATGTGTCATTTTTAAAAAATATAGTGTTTGCTTTTGTAGATAGTACTTAATAGATTGATATGTTTGTTTATATATACTTGTATGTTGTACGTTTGTCGTTATTTAGGACATAGTTGTGTGTTGTAATAGTTTCATAGGTATTTTAGCGACGTAGCCTTCGCCGTTCACTTTTGCTATAAACATAATTTGTTATTATAATATTACGGACCAATTTTTAATATTGGTGTAGGCAGATTTCATATTGTTTTAATTGAAAAAATTTTATGAATCACACCGACTTCAGATCTTAAAATATGAATTTAAATAATAAAATGTATTATTTACCCTTTAAGTTGATATAAGTTTTAATTACCATTTTATTGCACGTTAAAATTGTCTTGATGCGTATACGAAACAAAACCACTGCTGCGTGAAAAACAATCAGTCAGACTCAAAAACTATGCAAGAGTGAACAACACTACCAACTATGGCCGACAGAAATTCTAAATTTAAACAGAATTCTACGAAACGTTAAAGCTGGCGATCCAACAGAGGGGGACCAAATGCACAATTTTAACTTCTTCGTTTCAACAAATAAATACACATAGTCCTATTTGTTAGGCGGCACTAAACAGACTTACAATTAGGTACCTTGAAAAACATATATTTACATTTTTCGGATTCATATTATGTTCAGAATCAAATATTATGTTGAGATAACGTTAGATCAATACCTACTTTATCGACAGTTTTTCACCGGTAGTGAATTAAAAAAAAAAACATAAAAAGATTACGTCTTACCGTATTAAATTAATTTGTTTCTAAACGCAACAAACTTTAACCTGAATAAAAATATATAAAAAAATAGTCTTTTTTAAATACGCCTAACACGCCCCATGCCATGACAAACACTGTTATCGCCTATCATAACGTGTGGATGACGTGACTACGTTAATTATCTCCAAAGTTAATTATTTCTCATCATCTTAACATAAAAGCGTGGGTTACTTGGTGCTACTGGAGCTGGAGCGAGACTAATTTATTGTAAAATCAACTTAATATTAAACATGTGGGTGTTGAGAATTTATTTGATTCGTTTCACTTTGATTCTTTGTAATAATACTTATAGTTTTCTAGATCACGATTGGTGAGACCCATGTTCATATCTCGCTTCGATGCCCTAATAAATAAATTAAAATAAAATAAAAATAAATTCTGACCAATATTGGTAACTACGTTATTAAGTACTTACATCCCGAAGGCAGAGTGCGACCACAGATAACTCTACAGGTAGCAGTCACCTCCGTTAGCTAGACTTGAGGCCGTTACTTACTTTAATCTATATAATATTTTGTATCCACACAAATACTAGATAAAATTTGACATAATCACTGACACAGTTATTCCTATCAGTCAAATACATGTAAAGACCTTTCTTAGTTCAATTAGTTTTCACGTGATATCTACTACACGCAGCCTAATAAAAAATTGACCTTTTAGAATATATGTTGTTTACATCAGCCGTGTATAAGTATGTAAGTCCTTACAGACAGACCAAAATAAGAAGGCACGAAGTACCAAAAATAATGGTCATGGTACTCGTATTGTAGCAATTGTGTATAGAGATTACGCCGCGGATAGCCTTAAAGAAACCTTTCCTTATAAGATAAAGAGGCCAAGAGGGGTCTTTCATTGAAAGCCCAACTCGTAACTAGTTATTATTGAGAAAAGAACTTGTAATTAATATACAAGGATTATTCCGTTATGGAGATTAATAGCATAGCTTTAATTTAAGAGTGGTAGGCAGACTGATGATGGTTATTAAAACAGTCTGCCGTCCACCGTCAAAACTCACTCTAGTCACGAATCAGCTTGGATGTTATTGAATACACAGTCAGGTGCCTTGTCAACTGAGATAGTGTAGTCGTTTTATCAAGCTAGCATATTGAAGACAACTTCTCCCGCAATTGTCTCCGTTCACGTAATTGTCACAATTATACGGCTTTACATAAGAAAAGGAAAAGACCAAAATTTGAGTTGAGGACCAAGATGTGTAGAAGTTTTATATCAGTGCACGCATCAAAACCATGATAACGTCGTGTGTTTTTGTATTTAGTGTGTTCACAGAAATTATAAATGCGATTAAATATATCCAAAATCAAAGTATTATATTATAACCGGTTATTTATGAGTCAACATCGAATAAACGTGAATATTAAAGGAAGTAGGGAGGCAAATTTTCGGTGCAATGGCCTCCTGTTTTGCATTTTAAGAAGTTATTCCTGTCGTTTACTCGCAATTATTTGTTTTGGCGTTATTTACAACAGAATTTATTATTTTCTTTCAATGTTGAATTTTATTAAAAAGGGCGGTGTTCATTTTTAGGCCCACTTGACATTTGATAGTTTGTTAACAAAACAATATTCTCAAATAATCTTACATTATCATAAATTTATTTCAATTATATCAAAACACCGTTAACCAATCAATAGACAATGTTTAATTACATAAAAAACAGATAGCATCAATTATTAAAGCATTTAATATAACAATAATTTCAAATATTGCATCAGAAAAAGTTTAATTATTCAATAACTTGGATGAAAAGAATGTAGATTTATTCTCTTACAAAATGCACTAAAAATCATCAACAAACTATAGAAAAAAATTGTGGGCCCAATTCTTATAGGGGAATGGGCATTCTCTTTTAAAAAAAAGTTAATAAACATCCGCGCACATATCGGAAAACGTATGAGTTCGAATCCCACTTCAGCTTAGCCTATTATGCATGTTGATTTTTTTCTATTTAGTGTAACACTAATAGTGTTCATCATTTATTTTTAAAATAATAAAAGTTACATGCTCTGTCTACCTCAGACTAGTGAGGTAGGTAGGTATACTTAGTCTGTCAATTAAAATGAGTGCCAATTTGAATAAGAGATAAAAATAACTTTAAAGATACTGGTAAGAGGAGACGAATGACGTCATTCAGCTTTAAGAGAACTTTCCAGAAGTTCCCATTAAACGCCCCGAGGAAACTTTAACTGGATAAAATATTTTTAGTACTCATTATTTTATTCCATACAAAATAGTTTTGCTTTTGGATCTTGACTTATCACAAAAAAAAAATCATAAATAGAGATAGATTTTTAAAATTCAAATATTATAAAATCAAAATTTATTAAATTTCGTACCTCTTGACATTTATCACAAAAAGCGTGGGTAGTTTCTAGTGAGATCTATATATTTAATTATTACAGTAGAGATCACTCGGAGCGCACGTGGGTTGTTCTCGAATGAAACGGCAAAAGAAAGGTTAAAGGTGATTATAATTTATATTGGAAGATAGATTAGGCGTCTGAAACATCTTTAAAACAATATTTATCAAATTTTGTTATATTAATAAGAGTAGAATATTACGAAATTAAAAAAAACAACATGTTCATTATTGTTTAATTAGAATGAAATTGAAAAAAGAGTCTGGCCCGCACTAGACGGAAATCAAGCCCATGTCCGGCGGTGCTAGGTGTATCAAATTCTATTACGTTACGTGTCTTTGTCTGTTTTTATAAATATTAAAAAAAACTGAAAACAGTTATACGTAAAATCATAGTCACAATGATAATAAGTAAAAACCTAGATACAGTTACAGTTTTTAATGTTGTAAGACCTGTGCGTATTCATTTAGACGCCATTTTTAAATCTTATCTCACTTCTGTGAAATGGACTGCAATTAATCTAGTGACAAAAAACCCGTCTCTTTATAAATTAGACATAATAGGTTAGTAACAGTTACTAATGTACAATTGCAATTCTAAAGCCATACTTATAGGTGTCAAAATTATTAATATTCTTTTTATTCATGTTTATTATACTATAATAACGGTTATTAGGCGATACTTATTTTTTAAATGAGTACCGTTCCGAAAGACATGAACAATTTTTTTATCGATAAATATTATCAATCTATATTGTGCATCTCTAATTTGTTTTATTTTTAATTTTCGTGCTGGGCACTGTTTTTCTCGTCTAATTATTTTTCGTTAAAAGTTTATAATTTAAAGCTTTGTTTATCTCTAACAGTAAATGGAAGGTTTGAATTTCTGTAGTTACAACAACACATGACTAATTGTATGATAATGGATGGGGCAATGAATCAATTTGACCTCAAATCACACAATAGTATTGTACAATACACATCTACCTTTTCCTGATTTATTTGTTTTTTTGTGTTTAATTTAAAAAAAAAAAGATAAAAATAATTCGTTTAAACGTCTCGTTACCTTATTTAATTATCCAAGTAGCCCCATCTATATACGGCAATCAGAACTAATAATTAAATTCATTAGCGCCATCTATGTGTGTAATAAGACAACAAAGTTTTACTAATCTAACAATAGATGGCAGTGCATGTTATTTGCAAGGCGCGAGTGCGAATTGATTTCCCATTTCGTTCACCCCTTGTTTATTTTTCCCTCGATTTATGTTAGATAGAATAAATGTTTTGTTCTAACGTAGAATGCTGAGTTTGTACGGAAGAATTGCGTATACAACAAAACAAGAGCGAATAACATGTACTAACCATAGAAGAATATATAAATGAATGATTTGTTTGTTTCCCAAACTAAAACGGCTCAGGGATCTCAGTCTTGAGTAAAATATAATACTTTTAAACAATTTTGCTCGTTTATTTAGGATGGTTATAAGCTCTTCATTTGTTTTGGGTTAAGTTGGGTTGTACCTATATAAAAATACAAATAGCGATCCCGTGTACCAGAAGATGTATCCACCGTATTTCTTTTACAATTTTGAAATCATATTAAAAAAAAATGCATATATTTTTTAAACATTTACTGGTTCAATATTAACTACATAACATTATAATACAATTATTTGTAACAAAATATCGATGAAAAGGAGAATGCCCATTTTTGGAACCACTTGATATCTAATATCTTATTTCTTCATTAATTTATTTTAATTATATCAAAACATCGTTTCCCAATCAATATACAATGTTTAATATTATAAAAAATAAATATTACCAATTACTAAAGCATTTAATACAATAATAACCTCAAATATTGCTGTAGCGGAGATTTATAGTGTGTTTTATCTGTGTGTGTGTATAGGTATTTCTATGTATTTATCTATGTATTAATATCTGCTTCGCTTTACTATTATTTCATACCTATCATATGCAACTTAATAGCATCATAATTATATTGCAACCTCTCCACTACAAAGTATACTCATCTAACGCTATAGACATAGACAGTGCCACCTGACGTACTCTCCCCTCATTTACTTACTGATTATTCCTCCAGACAATCAGTACCAACTTTATGTTACTTCAATCATAAGTTATATTATTCAACATAAGACATGTGCCTACGTAGCCGACTTAGGTAGTTATAGACCCCTCAATTTTACATCTCTCAAGATCTACGCCACATACGAAGATCACCAACATAAACATGATGTCCGTCGACATCCATGCCGAACCCTCGGTTCTCAGAAATCAACAATCACATGTAGTTCGTCAACTACCATGTGGAACCAACCGGTTCACAGAGATGATAATCACATGAAGTTCGTCAACTTCCATGTCGAACACATTAGTTCTCAAAATGCCTACGTCAGATACGTAGCAGATGGATCTACCTGACAGTCATGGAATCCGTCGATCCCCATGATGAACCTCCGTACCTCCCCTCTCTAGTTCACCCTTTCCACTCTGGTCAGGTATCCAGATCTATAACCAACCTCTCGTCCACATAACTACTAGGCCATCATTTCGTATTTCATTGTCATTATCATTTCATATTATAATCAATTATTCTCATTCATAATATCTATAACATTATATAGATATGCTTAGGCAGATAAGTCAGTAGCCACTATCTATTCCCAAACGCTAGATAAACATCTAATAAATATAATAAGGATAAAATACTCTCACCACGGTATCTCCCGTAACTCCATCACTTATCACTCTACTTAATAACTCTTTATCTTATTCGATATATCTAATACGGTGCATCCGCCTATGCGACCGCCTTTGATTCCTCTCTGCGCGAGACTGATCGTCGATCCGCGGGCTACACACTCCCGCGTTTTAGTTACTTACATAAATATAATAACAGGCTAATATAGCTAACATCTCGCGATCTCCGCGACACTCCCGAGGGGAAAACAAAATTAATTACCTATGTGAAAATCAGCAGTTGCGTCCACTCCGCTATTTTTTCTTTAGCGCGAGTAGCAGCTGCTCTTTTCCCTTGACTCGGCTCTATCGGTTGTGGAGGTATTTCTGAGTTAGTATTTTCTATAAGCGGTTCTATCTCTAGCGGGTACAAATGAGCTAAAGATCTCGTAAACTCCGTATCGCCCACCATCACTCGAGCGATACGACATTCACCATCAGGGCCTTCAATTAAGTTCTTAATAGTTCCCACTTTCCAGTTGATTCTATTCTTAGAATAATCTTTAATTTGCACTACATCTCCTATCTTAGGAGTTTTACTTGATTTAACTCGCGGTTGTTTATGCGAATGACTGTATCTCTCACGTAGGCTAGGCAAGTATTGATTTATAAACATTTTCTTATACTCTTCGAGAATTTTATGACCTCTTTTCCAACTGGAAACTAACTCTGTCTTAGTAGTTGTACATTCGAAGCCAGACTCTTCGAAATTAGGTTCAATCTCTAGACACTGTCCTAGTGTCAGAAAGTCTATAGGTCTTAACACTTCTTCAGGCTCTGATCCAACGACAGTTAGAGGTCTAGTATTAAGAACTGATTCTACCTCCTTCGTAATAGTCAGCATCTGACTATCTGTCAATAAATGCTTATCTAAAGTACGTTTCAAACATTGTTTAACAAGTGCTACTAATCTTTCGTAGAAGCCTCCGTGCCAGGGTGCAAGTTGAGGTATGAATTTCCATTGAATATTGTTTTCATTACAGTATGAATTCGACAAGACTGTACTCGTTAATTTAAATTGACATGCATTATCTGATATTATTTTCTTAGGTAATCCTCTCACGGATATAAATCGTCTTAAGGCAAGTAGACATTCTTCAGCCGTCAAATCTTTTACTAATTCTAGATGTATCGCTCGTACAGCTAGACATGTGAAAAGACAAATCCATCTCTTCTCTTTGTTTTCATTGACTTTAATTAATATAGGACCTAGGTAATCTAACCCAGTAAATGTGAACGGAGCACTAAAGTTTACTCGTTCACTAGGCAAGGCAGGCGTAGATGGTAACTTGTATGGACCACCTATATGTTTCACACATTGCGGACACTTCTTCAATATCTTTTGCACTTGAGCTCGGCCTTGAGGTATCCAGTATTTCTCTCTTAATATACTTAGCGTGTGCGATGTACCCACATGATAGTTGTCTTCATGTGTCTTTTGAATAAGTCGCGTTGTAATAGGAGAACTTTTCGGTATTAAGATCGGAAATGTCTTATCATACGACCAGTTTGCATAAGTCATGCGACCTTTACTTCTTAGTACTTGATTTTCATCTAGGAAAATACCTAAGTTTCTTGTTAGATTCGTCTCTTTTCCTGAAACTTCATCATGAAAATATTTTCTTTGCAATTTTTTAATAATCGTCGTAGTCATATTCTCAGCATTGCAATTTGTCTCAAAATCATCATCTTTATCACTTGAAGTGTGTAAAGAAAATACATTTTCAACATCTCTCCTCTCTGGAGTATCTGTAACTTCCAGAGCGCTCGCAGGCAAACAAAGTTCTTGTTCATTATGCTTGATCTTAGGCCAACTTCTCTCTTTTTTAAGAAGAAAACTTGGGCCATAAAACCACAGGTGTTGTTTTTGATTCCAAAGGTCAGTACGAGTAGCTATGTCGGCTGGATTTTCTTTTGTATTCACATAACGTAATTCTATCCCAATACTGTCTCGTATTTGTTTAATTTCATTAATTCGTCTTAATACGAATGGTGGTAACAATTTATTTGATTTGATCCATGATAGAACAACTAAACTATCTGTCCATAGATATAGTTTGCATATATTCATCTCGAGATGTCCTTTAACATATTTAATAAGTCTACTACCGATTAAATATCCTAATAATTCCATCCTAGGAATTTTTATATCATTTTTATTCGATATTGGTGCTATTCTAGACTTTGCCATAAGAAATGTCGTAGTAATTTTGTTATTGTAAATGACTCTTAAATATACAACAGCTGCATACGCATTTATTGAGGCGTCAGAGAAGCAATGTAATTCATACTTTACATTTTCGTCACTCATAACATTTCCTATGTATCTCGGTATTTTAATACGCTCAATTTCTTTTAAATTTTCTTTTATGTTATTCCATAAAGATAATAAATCATCCGAAATTGCATCATCCCACTTACATTTTTTAATACAAAGATCTTGAAATAATTTTTTCCTGGTAATATTAGGTGGTATTATAAAGTCCTTGTGGCTTTATAGATACGTGCTATTTATAGATACGTACGTAACACATCCTTTTTAGTAACAATTTCTTTCTTACACTCTGTGTGAAATGATCAACAAAAACTATAATTAATTATATTGTCTTAGGAGAGTCTAACACTAATACTCTCCAATGTCCATAAAACTATTATTTTTTATTTTTTACTTCTATTATCACTATCATTGTTAATTTTTTCAGGACAAAGTGCTCTATTATGTTTTTTGCCACAATGCACACATATTTTCTTCACAGAACACTCGGAACTACGATGACCGACCATAAAACAATTGTAACATTTATTTTTAAGTCTCATTGTTCTTTCTTTATATGACTTGTACTTTACGCAGTTATCAGAATAATGATCTGTACCATCACAGAATGTACATAACATTTTAACTTTTTTATTATATCTTGGTACATGCGTCTTATTATTGTAAACTTGTTTTACACGATTCGAGTATTGCCAATTTCTCTTACGTTGCGAGTTTCCATTCTTTTCAGCGTTTGTATACAGTGTCGACGTTGTAGCAACTGGTGATGAATTCATCATATCTGAGGAAACATCGCTCTTTTTTGCTGTCATCCTAGCGTCTGATTTTTCTAATGCAGATATCACTATATCGAGAGCTTTTCTAATAGAATTGACCGATGAATCTTCATCCGGTAACAATAAAGTAGCCTGATAAATTACTTTCTCTGGAAATTTGTCTAATATAACTACTCGAAAATAGCTTGATTCAATATTTTCACCGAGACTTTCTAGTACTCTTAAATGTCGTTCTATTGCGTTCAATGTGTGTCTACAGACAGTACTATCTGACGAAGACTTTGTCATACTGAGAAGACTTTCAATATGCGCATCAACAACTCGTGATCTATTGCCAAATCTATTCTTTAAAATATCTATTGCGATAGAGTAGTTCTGATTACTTGACTCCAACCCTTCAACTGCTTGAAGCGCGGTACCTTCGAGTGAAGCCAACAAGTAAGCAAACTTATCGGTATCTGCGAGAACTTCCTTTTCAATAGTTGCTTCGAAACGATCCCAAAATGACGTCCATTTCAAACTATTTCCATCGAATTTAAGAAGTTCTAGTTCTGGTAAACGTGTTTGATTAACACTCGGTTGAGAGCTTTGATTTACTTTAAGAGTCGATTCGATTCTTATAAGAAGATCTTCTCCTTTAATCTGATCATTGTAATACCCATTAATTACATCCTCATCTATGCCTGAAGTCTTTCCTATGTAGTCTTTCAATAATGTTGAAAATCGGCTTAATGTATCACTTAAAAATATTTGAGATTCAATTAATACTGCCCTTGTTACATCAGTCGTGGAGATATTCGTTGAAACTCTATCAATGCCTTCCAGCAACCGCTGATGTCGCTTTTGTAAAATACTTTCCTCCATTTTCACCGATAGTCAATTTAAATTTATTTATACACAAAAGTATAAATATCAGATATTATAAACACTCATTCACTATTGTCCGAAACAGAAAACTTTAATAACATAAACCGAAACACAACGTGTGTCTATTCTTTAAAAACTGAAACCACAATAAGGCTTTGTTTTATCACGCGGCCTAATTAAAAGACGCACACGCGGCTTATTTTAAAAGGAACCTATTTTATTCCTATGGCTGTTTATTCATCGTGCTGTATATTTGATACGCCGCCAATGTTTCCTTTATTGGCGGTTCATTTTAGTTTACAATTACAAAACGTTCTTTATTATGTTTTGCTTATAAATGAACCTTTATTCCAAACGTATTCCGTTACAGTCTATTAGTATTAACCCGACCATATTTTTCATAACAAAAATATGCGGCGTTATTTCAAGTCATGTTATTCAATCTACAAAGGCCATAAATCTATACTCGCATTACACGTACTATTGTTATTTCACACTCCTAACAATCAAATACTATTCTCGTACACGTGTAGCCAAACTGTACTATTACTAAGTACTAAAACCTAGTCTCTCATAGTGAACCTATGTCACTTTGACATGTACATATATTACTCATCAAATATACTTATGTGATATACTTGTGTGATGGGTCTCAATATGAGCATGCTGTCTGGGTTACGTATCGGTTTTCACACTTTACTAGAAATTACTAGAAATTATCAATTTAGGATATCATAGCCTCGCGGGCCTATAATATAATATTCTCTATATATATGCTACACCACCCTCATAATGGTTAGCCTCAACTCTAGGACATGCATCACTTATAGGACTAGATCCCATACACCATAGTGAGCCTCCCCAACAAAAAATCATTTTTGGCTTGCCCAAAAATCAACATAGAATATTATTATCCTAAACTCTTGCGTCTCAAACATAATTATTTCAATAAAACCGAGAAACAAACCAGCAGCTTTTTAAATTTTACGTGGTTATCTCATCATAATCTAGATTAGTCCGTGCCTAAATTATAGCTCATGTACTAAATATGTCTCATAAAATTTAGACACAACTAATAGCTCATTTCCACATCATGAAAATCTAGAATCGAACTGTGGTTCCTCGACCAAATTTGTATTGCCCAGGATTGAACAATGGCACCTCCAGCATGTTTTATATTGCCCAGGATCGAACTTAGGCTCCTCCACCAAATTTGTAGCGGAGATTTATAGTGTGTTTTATCTGTGTGTGTGTATAGGTATTTCTATGTATTTATCTATGTATTAATATCTGCTTCGCTTTACTATTATTTCATACCTATCATATGCAACTTAATAGCATCATAATTATATTGCAACCTCTCCACTACAAAGTATACTCATCTAACGCTATAGACATAGACAGTGCCACCTGACGTACTCTCCCCTCATTTACTTACTGATTATTCCTCCAGACAATCAGTACCAACTTTATGTTACTTCAATCATAAGTTATATTATTCAACATAAGACATGTGCCTACGTAGCCGACTTAGGTAGTTATAGACCCCTCAATTTTACATCTCTCAAGATCTACGCCACATACGAAGATCACCAACATAAACATGATGTCCGTCGACATCCATGCCGAACCCTCGGTTCTCAGAAATCAACAATCACATGTAGTTCGTCAACTACCATGTGGAACCAACCGGTTCACAGAGATGATAATCACATGAAGTTCGTCAACTTCCATGTCGAACACATTAGTTCTCAAAATGCCTACGTCAGATACGTAGCAGATGGATCTACCTGACAGTCATGGAATCCGTCGATCCCCATGATGAACCTCCGTACCTCCCCTCTCTAGTTCACCCTTTCCACTCTGGTCAGGTATCCAGATCTATAACCAACCTCTCGTCCACATAACTACTAGGCCATCATTTCGTATTTCATTGTCATTATCATTTCATATTATAATCAATTATTCTCATTCATAATATCTATAACATTATATAGATATGCTTAGGCAGATAAGTCAGTAGCCACTATCTATTCCCAAACGCTAGATAAACATCTAATAAATATAATAAGGATAAAATACTCTCACCACGGTATCTCCCGTAACTCCATCACTTATCACTCTACTTAATAACTCTTTATCTTATTCGATATATCTAATACGGTGCATCCGCCTATGCGACCGCCTTTGATTCCTCTCTGCGCGAGACTGATCGTCGATCCGCGGGCTACACACTCCCGCGTTTTAGTTACTTACATAAATATAATAACAGGCTAATATAGCTAACATCTCGCGATCTCCGCGACAATTGCATCAGAAAACATCTAATTACTCAATAACACGATTAAAACAATTAAAACTGATTGGAGATAAGAAAATTAAGAAATATAGATTTATTTTTCTACAAAATGAACTATAAATGATCGTGAAACTCGAGAAAAAAATTATGGGCCCATTTGTCTTAGCCGAATGGGTATTCTCCTTAAAATATCAAAAACACATACAAAAAACACGTTTCTGTTAGCGATATTCATGGAGGATATATTAGTCGTCCATTGCGGTTTAATAAAGATAGATATATTATGAAAACTTTGAAAAAAGTAATACTTAATTAAAAAATAATTTGGAGCAAAGTTAAAAGTATAACGAGAGGAGTGTGCACTGTCAATCTAGATGGTACACGCTTGTCTCCTCAAGCCGACGCGACGTAGCAGAGGCGATTGTTGCCTACACAGATTTTCCTGTAGTAGCAGTTGTATCCATTCATAGACCGCACTCTAGCTTTACATCAAGCATCAAAAACAAAAGAAAATTATTCATTTGTCTCGTGGAAATCTATATCGCACGAAACACCCTCCGATTCGTCCCCCACAGTGTTCCAAAAAGACCTGTCAATTTGACAGCTGTAAGGGTATATCATGAATCCGCTTTGGATAAACTTATCTCGTTTAGTGATTTCGTCACGGTCGATAATACTCCCCTAGAGACGGCTACATCCCTAGAGAATAAAACAATTATTATATTATTATATTTTACTCGTATATTTCCACTCAATGCAAAATTTGTGGTATGCAAAGATAATATAGTTGTCCTCCATGGTGGTATGTAATTTCGCAGCATTAACGGCATAGTGGAGGCGATTGTTGTCTGTGAACTGTGATTGCGATTGTTTCTGCCCGCTTCGTCCAATGCTCCTCCGCTTTCGGTGTGTGTAAAATATAAAAGTTGGTAAAAAAGTTAGATACATATGAAAGTTTGATTTCTAATCACTGTGCGACGGAGCTGATGGTTTTGGTGGCAGCCAACAATTCCATAATTTTATTTACTCGTAGGTAATTAGGTATATACATACATTTACGGAAAAGAGCGAGGACACCCGTAATACAGACTATAGTCTAGTACGGGGTCCTCAACTCATGTAATTTATATTTTGTTTTGTGTACTTAATAAAGAATTTTTATTTTATTTTATTTATTTATTATTTTATTTACGTTGTCACGGCGTAAAGTGATCGCTCCATCAATAGGATCGCTTAATTTGTACTTTTTTAACCTTCGCGGCCAACATCGTCTGATTGGAGACCTCTCACGTTACACCGTCACGACGTAAACGCACTCTGTTCATACTTAGCCCTCTGGGGCGAATATTGCTTATGAACTGCACCAAGCGGAGCGTACGCCTCTATGAAGTCTTATTATGTATATATTTGATATAATTATATATATAATTCACTGTACTTTTTGTTAGAGGCACTTTTGATTAACACTCGTAACGCTAGTACGTAGAAGAACAGAGAAGTGAAGAAGTAAATCAAAACATTGAAAATACCACGAACCCTATCTACGAATTTCGTTTAATTTTCTTAGTTAATTTTGAGGAGTTTAAAGGTTAAAACTTATTTAATATTGAAATAAAATTTACATAAGAGTTAGGTGTTAATAACAAATAAAATATATTAACAAAAAAAACCAACACATTTGATAAGTTACATGCGTTTAAAATTACAGGCAAACGCCTTTAAAAAACCTATATAACGTTTAATAGTATACGATGCGTGTAAAAGAGATGGAAGACGTCGTCCATCTCTTTCTAATTTTACTACGGCACGTAACGTAGTGCCTACGTTACTGGGAGGTATTTTAGGATACCTAGGGAGGCAGCATCCTAATTTTTTTGTTGTCCGCCCGATTTTAAGATTTGTCTATTGGCAATCTGCCTATCTGTTATTGAATGTGCATTGTATATATAAATAAATGTTTGTTTATATGTCTCGCATGCGTTAAGGAACTTTCAGTTCAGTTTGAGAAATTATTTTTGTATTAAACAGCTTGTTTATTTGGCTTTTCTTTTTGGAGTAATAATTAATTAGAAGCGTACGAAATTGCGGGCAACAGTTAGTTTTTTCCAGCTGAAATAGCGTTTGCAAAATTTAAAAAAATGTGGCCAAGATGACAGAAACAAAGTATTTGAAAAATAAATATGTGTAAATAATTTTGTAGACTATCGGCTCCCTGTTTAAACCCCCCTTTTAGTAACCAACCCCAAAAAGCGGTGGTCCCAGTTGATCACGGGCCGTCGGGCCGCGTGCGCGTTCCCTAAAAATATTCGTTACATAAAATTAGTGATTCAAGTAATGAAATACACACGAATATACTAAATTTAAACATGAATTAACTAAAAATTCGAATAACGTGACAAAATATATGTTCTTCGCGTGAAAAGTTCCAATTTTGCATGATGCGTTTTCGTTTTAATTTCATTGATTTTTTTTGCTGTTACACGTTGAATTTGGGTGTTCCGCCATTGATTAATTTCCTGTCTGAAGTTTTCTTTCGTAGAATGTTTTTCAGAAAGTATTTCTTGTGATAACGCCTGAAATAATTATTTACCTAAAAAAATAAACCTAAAAAAACAGATAAACCAATTAGGTTTTGTGATCCGATAGTGCAAAACGGTATAGTTGTAAATATTGTAAATAAATAAATAAATAAAAAAAAAAAGATAAAATTTTTTTTCAGGCAGAATATAAATTTTATATTACTGTAATATAATAGTTAAATAGTGTACTATAATAGTATTTTTTTTAAATTAATTTTAGTTTAAAAATTACAAAAAAATATTTACAAATAAGTATATTTTTTTTGTTAAAGTTTTTATGAAGACGTCTGCGTTAATTTATTTATAAATTATTATTAAAATTAGATAATATTATAATAATAATGAAGCCGTAATCTTTAAAGAAAGGCTACACAAAATTTTTTCGTTTCAGTAACAATTTCGTTAGTTCTCCATTACGGCGTTAATAAGGTAATTCGTGAAATATTTTTTTTTATTTCTAAAATATTCATTATTAAACTTTATGTCGTGAGATCGATTAGTGTTGCCAACCGTACTGTGCAAAGTAGGTATTGTATTTGAGGTCGGCGGATGTTATACTATTGAAGAAATACACAAAAAGTGTTTCAGTGTTACCACTTGGATAAACATATTAAATGGATAGAGCTCGGTAGTAGAAGCGCTTGGTAGTAGAACTAGAAGTTAGTTGAAGTAGAAATAGTAGAGTCTGACGACGGCACTTGCCTATGTTGATAAAATATTTTCATATAATTTAATTCATTACATAATTCAAAAGAAGCTAATTAGATCTATTTGAGATAATATTTTAGTGAGACCCGTGTTCGAACCTCGCTAAAGACCGGTACCAATGTAACTTTGTTATATGTACTTTGGTCGCTCAGTGCCTATAGGCACTATTAAAGAGTGGTAGGCAGACTGATGATGGTTATTTGTCCAGTCTGTCGTCCTGGGGCAGTACCACCACTTTCGAATGTAACACCCGTGAAGTGACCTTGTCGCGTTTCGGGGATAGTTTGAAAGTAGCCAGATATAAGAGAGGAGTGTGCACTGTCAATCTAGATGATACATGCTCGTCTCCTCAAGCCGGCATAGTGGAGGCGACTGCAGCCCGTATTGATTTCTCTGTGGTAGCAGTTGTTTCCGTTCATGGACCGCACTCTAGCTTTACATCAGGCGGAGTGTTGTCACATGTCGAGCTACAATAAAAAAAAAAAAAAAAAAAAAAGATAAATATCTTGACTTCGAATTTGCATTTTCTGGTTTTTACTCTTTCTTTAAAATACTTAAAATATTTTCTTAATATTAATTTGTATAGTAGCTCACCACACTTCGTCTGATTTATTTATTTTTACTTAAACCTTGTCGCGTTTCAGGAATAGTTTGAAAGTAGTCAGGTATAAGAGAGAAGTGTGCACTGTCAATCTGGATGGTATATGCTCGTCTCAAACCGGCATATGGCGGCGACTGCTGCATGTAGAGATTTCTCTGTAGTAGCAGTTGTTTCCATTCTTGGACCGCACTCTAGCTTTACATCAGGCTGAGTGTTGTCACATGTCGAGCTGCAATAAAAGAAAAAAAAATTAAATATATCTAGATCTGTTACCTTATGCTCACTTATCCAGTCATTGTACGTTCTACACATTCTAACTAATGGATTATAATAAGAGGTGTTGTTTCTGTGGGTGTATATCACGAAAGGGTTAGTAGAATGTGTAGAAAGGGACCTGAGTGGGTATCTCGTGTTCAGACACACAGATGAACGTAATGATAAGTAGGTAACATACTCGAAAAACAGTATTATTAAAAATAATATTGTAATGCTAATTAAATTAAAAAATAGAGGCACTAGAAAGGGTCAATTGTGCACTGTTAAATAGTCAATTTTCTGGTTTATTGTAGCTCGACATATGACAACACTCCGCCTGATGTAAAGCTAAAGTGCGGTTCATGAGTGGATGCAACTGCTACTACAAAGAAATATAAGTCGCTTCCGCTATGCCGGTTTAAGAACACGAGTACCTACATATGCACAATCTAGATAGACAGTGCACACCTGGCTACTTTTAAGCTGCTCCCGAAACGCGACAAGGTCACTTCACGGGTGTTACATCCGAAAGTGGTGGTACTACCCCAGAACGCCAGACTGGGCTATTAACCATCATTAGTTTGCTTACCATTCTTATTTTATTTTAACTAATTTTAGAAAAAAAAACTAAGGCAAAACTTGACATTTAATCCAAACTTCTTGTAGCTAGGCTACAAGTGACGAGTTGGTTCCACCAAATGTGGTATGCTAGTAAACCACAATGGTTTGTCTTGGCTAACCAAGTTAGTTTTATGACACAATTATACACAAAAGTTATGTAATAAATATATACAATTTAAACTAAATAATAAACAAAACACTAAACAACATTAAAATAAAAAAGGGTATTCTGAAAAACTTATAATTTTTTTTTAAAATTTATTTGGCACAATATGGTTTATGATTTTAGACTTTATTTCTTATAAGAATTTTAACTTATAACAAGAATATTATTAACTGGTTATAAACATAAATTTACAATAACAGATTACAAACAACAGGCAATATTAAACTTAAAAGTTATTTTTAGAATCGTATAAGTATTTGCAATCAAATAATAATTGTTCACGACATTCACAAAACAGTACAAGAGTTAAAATAATTAAAATCATTTTCTAAAATTAGATTTGAATGTTTTTTTTTATTGTAGCCCGACATGTGACAACACTCCGCCTGATGTAAAGCTAGAGTGCGGTCCATGAATGGAAACAACTCCAACCACAGAGAAACCTCTACGGGCTGCAGTCGCCTCCACTATGCCGGCTTGAGGAGACGAGCATGTACCATCTAGATTGACAGTGCACACTCCTCTCTTATACCTGGCTACTTTCAAACTATCCCCGAAACGCGACAAGGTCACGGTGGTACTACCCCAGGACGGCAGACTGGACAAATAACCATCATCAGTCTGCCTACCACTCTTTAATAGTGCCTATAGGCACTGAGCGACCAAAGTACATATAACAAAGTTACATTGGTACCGGTTTTTAGCATGTGTTGAAAATGTCACATTCATTGTTGAGTACGGCACATTCTATTACGTTTTTACGTCTTATCGAATATAGTACGTTTCCCTAAAACGAATACTTCTATTAGCTACACAACTAGTAGAGATAAAAACTGATAAAAACTCTACCTCTTCTCTTCTCTTAGCCTTGGCGTCTCTTTTCTCGACATCTTAGAGAAAAAAGGTTTATTCTCTTCACACAATTATGAAATTGGCACTTCTAGATCCGGACCTCCATTATTTCTGTATGGAAATAAACCAGTCTCAGTGTCTATATTGCAATAAATAATTGCATATGTAATCAGGTCATGTAGAATATCAGAACAAGCCGCCTGATGGTCGAGAGAGAGGATCGCACGAGGTCGGAACATGATGTCACTCCACTACGCTCGTAGGTCATTTGTAGGTTATTTGTTTATGTGGGCACATGCATTTATTATTGAGAATAGAACATTGTAAAATGGGATACGCACAATTTAAAGAGTGGTTTGTCCTGGGGTAGTACCACCACTTTCGAATGTAACACTCGTGAAGTGACCTTGTCTTCTCGACCCGTATATCATAATAGATAATTGAATAATAACACAGCTTAGCATTTTAATATGTTTAAAATTTATTTTAAAAAAAAAACAATAACTGATAATATAGAGTGTGTCCCAAAAATCAACCCAAGAAGTCGAGTGATGAGCCTAGAGGTAACATCTGCGAGAAAAATATAAAAATAAAATCCTAGTAGCGAGTAGTAGCGATGAAACCGTTACATATACTTAGGTAGTTTACACAGAAATTATCTGAAAAAGTATTTTTACGTTAAATAGCCCTGTTAGATTTGTTTAGATAGGATTTGAGTCCTTTTTTGATTCTTATTATATACAAACTAAGATGTTGAAAATTGTTTCAAACTAATTAAGTGCCAACCTATTATTTGTCACATGATTCGAGTTGTAACATTGTTATATATATATTAATTTTTAAAAATTTACAGAGTAAAAAGAAGAGAATGATGTAAAATTAAAATATTCACGCCCGAAATGTGTGACGACAATAATTAATTAATTAATAAGTTATTTAGATTTAGTAACGAATACAATAATTATATTTAAGTGAAACTTTATAAAAGTTATGTCATTATTACAAAGTTGTGTTGTAATGTATGGTGAAAGTGAGTCTCTCAGTCAATATCTATGTGCGCATGCGACGCGACGTCGACACAATTCTAATTAAATTTAAAAAAAAAAAGGTCTCTAGCCAATTTTTGACTATTGCAACGTTTAGTGATGTAATATTAAAATTAATATATTTTTGAATACATTTTACTTGGAGTGAATAGTATTTTTTTTTTGTGAAGTGAATTTTCAGTGGTACATAGGATTTTCCGCCCTCGTCGGTTCGCCCAATGACGCCGCGGGCCCCGCCCCAAGGGGGGTTACGCACCCCCACAGGCTGTGTAGCTGCATGTCTCAGCCTCACGATCACGATTCTTCTCATCTCTGCTGGTGAGTAATTTTACTACATTATATTTGTATTTATTAAATACATACATTAGTGATAGAAGTTGTGAACTCACGATCGATGAGACCCGTGTTCGAACCTCACTAAATTCTGATCAATGTAACTATGTTATATGTACTTTGGACGCTCATTAAAGAGTGGTAGGCAGACTGATGATGGTTATTAGCCCAGTCTGCCGTCCTGGGGTAGTACCACCACTTTCGAATGTAACGCCCGTGAAGTGACCTTGTCGCGTTTCGGGAATAGTTTGAAAGTAGCTAGAGTGTGCACTGGCAATCTAGATGGTACAGGCCCGTCTCCTCAAGCCAGCATAGTGGAGGCGACTGCTGCTTATATTTCTTTGTAGTAGCGGTTGTGGACTGCACTCTAGCTTTACATCAGGCGGAGTGTTGTCACATGCAGAGCTAGAATAAAAGAAAAACACAGTCCCTGCCTGCCCCTGACCATTTTCTCAAAAACCTCACTCAACCTCAAAATCATTTCGTCATGTAAGTAGTACATGGTCAAAAACCAACGAGAATAGAACCTATGACCTTTGATCAACACGCAATTCTCAAACAATAAGATTCACATCCTCATAGTTTTTTTTGTTTTTGCCAATTATAAATTGTAAAAAACAAAAAACATCACTTTTGTATTCTAATTACTTCTATTTTTGACTCAATTTTTTTTAAGTTCATTTATTCTCTAAAAACTAAAGCAGAATGCTCCTTTTTGGGCCCACTTGATACCTAATAGTTTGGTAACAAAACAATATTCTAAAATAATATCTTATTTTTTCATTAATTCATTTCAATTATATCAACACATCATTTACCAATCAATAGATAATGTTTAATTACATAAAAAAACATATATCTTCAATTAATAAAGCATTTAAAATAATAATAACCTATTACATCAGAAATATTGCATCAGAAAACATCTAATTACTCAATAACTTGGATGAACAAAATTAAAACTGATTGGTACTAAGGAAGGAAGTCAAAGTAACTTTAACCGGCCTGTTGGTGCAATTGGACCTAAAAATTATCGAGAAAAAAATTGTGGGCCCATTTCTCTTATGCGAATGGACATTCCCCTTTTACATTAGTTAATTTTTTTTAATCTTTAGCTTTTGTCTCGAAATAGTAGCACCACACCCGTTAAGAAACCAAGTCAGAGTCTGCACATTCTCCTCAAGCCGGCATAGCGTAGGGGAGTGCTACCTATAATGACCGCAAGACCATTTGTGTTGCTCTAACCTGATTTAGAACAATATTTATTTATTTATTTCATACTAAACCTTAATTTTATAGTGAATATTATTATATTAACTGGTTATTATTACAGAAAATCTTGTATGAAAACATAATTGCGTGATGATCGAGAGGGCGATGTCCCTCCTCAATTGAAAATGTATAGAGGGGTGGAAGCGTGATTCCTCTCAAAGGATATTCATACAAAAACATCCCCTATGAATAAAGGGACCCTTCGGATGTTTTTTAAAATATTTTTTGAATACAGCTTTAGAGATTTCTACAGCAATTCTTTTGAATTATACATGCGTTTCAACTTCCTCATAAAACTAGAACCAATACGGTAGGCAGACTGACGATGGTTATTAGCTCGGTCTGCCATCCTGGGGTAGCTTTTTTATTGTAGCTCGGCATGTGACAACACTCCACTGATGTAAAGCTAGAGTGCGGTCCATGAACGGAAACAACCGCTACTACAGAGAAATCTCTACGTACAGCACTCGCCTTCGCTATGTCGGCCTGAGGAGACGAGTATGCACGCAAAAGATTGACAGTAAACACTCCTCTCGTTATACCTGGCTATCTTCAAACTGTTCCCGATACGCGACAAGGTCACTTCACGGGTGTGTAATTCGAAAGTGGTGGTACTAACCCAGGACGGCAGACTGGGCTAATAACCATCACCAGTCTGCCTACCACTCTTTAATAGTGCCTATAAGCACTGAGCGACCAGAGTTACATTGGTACCAGTCAGAATTAGCGAGGTTCGAACACGGGTCTCATCGATCGTGAGTTCACGCGTCTTACCGCTAGACCACGGTCGCTCAAAAGTACCACAACTATCAAATGTAACATAATTGTTTCGACCGCGAATCGAACACGAGAACGGCAAAAAACGAATTAAACAAAAAACGGCGGTTCCTTCGTGAATAAGCCGACTCGAATAAAGTTACCTAGACAGAGTAACCCGTGTACATATCACCACTTTGGGTAAATTATATTACCTATCGTTTCATATTTTATAACGTTACTTATGTCGTGAAGTAGATCGATAATTGAACTTATACCTATACCTTTCACCTCGGATCCTTCAAGCGGAGCGTGAAAAAGCACCTTCTCAGGCCGGCATAGTAATGGCGTCTCTAGTCGTCAGTGCTCATGAACCTCCACTGTGCTTACCATCAGGCCAGTCGAGGTCAAAATAAAAAAAAACCTATACCTAATTGTAAACACAGCTTATTATCGCATAGATACGCTTCATCTTCACAGCCACCTGATATTCCATGAACATCCGGGAATGTCTTCAGCCCCCGTGCAATTTCTGTAAATAAGTGTTTGTTGAGCCAGTAGTGCCCTTTATGTGCCAATGGCTAAACGGCACTGCGCTTGCTACTGTCGTGTTTATTTTTAATAATTTAGACGTTTCGAAAGCTTTGCAGTTTTCCAATGTCAAAAGCTAAGCCAAAAGCTAGTGGGAGTTACTTTTAATCAAGTTGTTGGTAATAATATTTTTAAGGGCGGCATTAAGGTGAAAGCCAACACCTGAGCGTCCATACATTTTGTTTTACAACATTGTTTGAAGCATAGCAGATTTATGTTGAATCACTATAATAAACAAATAGCTACGGCACAGAATATATAAAATGCTTGTGAAATATAACCAATGTAAAATGTTTAAAATGCATTTTATATATTCTGTGCCGTAGCTATTTGTTTATTATAGTGATTTGCGATAATAATTAGTGCTGAGAAAGTTATCAAATTACCTAATTTCAACATAAATCTGCTATGCCTTAAAGGAAGATTATCTACCTACCCCTTCCAGTGTAGAAACCCGTGAAATTATTCAGTAATATTAATATAGAAATGCAGTCTGTCACGACTACAATGATCCTCTCTCGCTATAGAGGGGTGGGATTGCGAGAGGGGCGTCCCTCGCTCCCACTCTTCCTCCCGTCCTCTCAAACACAATTATGATAATGTATAATTTGTTAGGTGGTATGCAGCTCTACGAAATAATATTCATTTCTCTTCCCTCTTCCGTTTTAGTCAATTTTTATTAGCTTTTCATTATGTTAGTCTCTTTTTTGACTATTGCCTGATGATTTATGATAAACTAGGTGTCACCCGTTACTTTTATTGCCTATACTGTCTGCCGTCTTGGGGTAGTACCACCACTTTCGAATGTAACACCCGTAACAGCTTGTCGCGTTTCGGGAGCAGTTTGAAAAGTAACCAGGTAGCGAGAGGAGTGTAGTGCATCCTCAGGCCAGCATAGCGGAGGCGACTACTACCTGTAGAGATTTCTCTATAGTAGCAGTTGTTTCCGTTCATCGACCGCACTCTAGCTTTACATCAGGCGGAGTGTTGTCATATGCCGAGCTACAATTTAAAAAACCGTTTAGAAGTTGTCAGGTATACCAAGAAGGTAAACTGTCATTCTGAACGGTGCATATTTATTGCCCTAAGCCGGCATAGCAAGAGCGACTACGGTCTATAGATATTTCTGTACACACAGGCGGAGTGTGGAAAAACTACAATAAGAATTAATAATATCCGTATAAAATGAATAAATATTTTTAAAGTAACTCTGGGAGTTTTACTAGTTTATTGTATAAGGTTTCACTTGAAAGCCATGTAGGGATGTCGCTTAAAGCGCCAAATCGATTGAACCCTCCACTCGGGGTGGCTTAACGAACAACCCCTATTCTTGACAAACCTTTTTACGTATCCATAAAAAAAAAACGATTAGAAAATAAAACTACAAAAAGTAAATAAAAGTGCTTACATATGAAATTGGCGTTTTGTATGGGAGGAACAAAAAGTCGAATATTTTTAAATATAATATATTTAATTAATCAAAGTATGAACCATTGTTTTCTATGCACTTTTGCCATCTCATAGGTAGTTCATTGATCCCTTTACTAAAAAAATCAGTCGGACGGGAATCAATAAAATCTGTGAAGGCGATTTGGACTGCCCTATCAGAGTTGAATTTTTTCCCTTGCAAGAAGTTGTCCAAATTTCGAAAAAAATGGTAATCTGTTGGAGCAAGGTCCGGGGAGTACGGAGGATGTCTTAGACATTCCAATTGAAGCTCTTCTAATTTGGTAGCCGTCTGTTGTGCAGTGTGTGGTCTAGCGTTGTCGTGAAGCAGCAGTGGCGTGGAGCGATTGACCAGCCTAGGTTGTTTAGCCGCTAGCTTTTCCATCATAATTTACAATTGCTGACAATAGACATCAGCCGTAATAGTCTGGCCAGATTTGAGAAAACTGTAATGAACAATACCGGCACTAGTCCACCAAACGCTTACAAGTAACTTTTTTGGGGTTAATTTTCGCTTGGGGCAGGATTTGGCTGGTTGGCCAGGATCCAACCATTGCGCTGAGCGCTTTCGATTATCGTAAAGAATCCATTTTTCATCACAGGTAATGATTCGGTTTAAAATACCTTCATTATTGTGCCGGTTCAGTAATGTAACGCAGCAGTCGACGCGCGTTTGCCGGTTTGCTTCAGTCAATTCGTGAGGTACCCACCTTTCAAGCTTTTTAATCTTCCCAATTTGCTTCAAGTGAATTAAAACAGTTTTATCACTAACACCGCAGCCTGCAGCTAACTCGGACGTGGTTTGCGATGGATCCGCTTCCACAATATCCTTCAATACTTCATTATCAACTTGGGTCTCAGGCCGTCCACGGGGCTTGTTCTGCAGGTCGAAATTTCCAGAACGAAAACGTTGGAACCAAAAACGAACTGTGTTTTCTTTTGCGACATGTCCGTCATACACATCATTCACCCTTCGAGTCGTTTCCGCAGCACTAGTGCCACGGCGGAACTCGTACTCGTAAATAATGCGATATTTTAAGTTTTCCATTTTGTAAAATGAGTGACGCAAACAGAAAAAAACAGAAGAAAAAAAACAAATGAATGACGGTCATCGAAGGATAAATACATGAGTAAATAGCTGTGAAAATTTGAATTTGGAATTCCTTACCAAAGAGGAGAAAATCGTGATTAAAGTGGCCAGTACGAAAAACGCCAATTTGATATGTAAGCACCTAATATATATTGTAATATAATCAAAGTTAAAATTTTAATTAAAAATCTGTCGTCTGTCTCCATTCTGCCGTCCTGGGGTAGTACTACTTTTTTATTGTAGCTCGGCATGTGACAACACTCCGCCTGATGTAAAGCTAGAGTGCGGTCCATGAATGGAAACTGCTGCTATTGAAAAACCTGTGCGGGCAGCAGTCGCCTCCACTATGCCGGCTTGAGGAGACGAGTACGCACAATCTAGATTGACAGTGCACACTCCTCTCGTTATATCTTGCTACTTTCAAACTATTCCCGAAACGCAACAAGGTCACTTCACGGGTGTTACATTGGAAAGTGGTGGTACTACCCCAGGACGGCAGACTAGACAAATAACCATCATCAGTCTGCCTACCACTTTTTAATAGAGCAACCAAAGTACATAAAACAAAGTTAAATTGGTTACCGGTCAGAATTAGCGAGGTTCGAACACGGGACTCATCGATCGTGAGTTTTAAGGCCCAATTGCACCAAAAGGCCCGTTAAAGTTAGTTTGACTGTTATGGAGTGTTGTCACATGTCGAGCTACAATAAAAAAAAAAAAAAAAAAAATATTTTACGATGACTTTAACGGTTACGATTACATTCCCTCCACACGCGTTGCATCATCGCGTAAATTCATATGGTTATCGTTAAAAAGGTGGCTGATCTCGAAAAATTAATAGAAAAACATATTTGGCTTCTTTTCATACACTTGACGTTAGTGACATTGGTTTAACTATTACTTTAACTTTGACCAGCCAAAATTCGCTTGTTACGGTTAGCGTTAAAGTAAACGTCAAAACTGACAGGTTTTTGAAGCAACCCAAATTTTAATTTTAACCATTACTTTAACGTGAGAGTCATAGCTAAGTCATGTAGTGCAATTGGACCTAAGTCTTACAAAGTAAAAACGTCCAGTAGCAAATAAATATAAATGATTCTCGATTCGGTTCCCTTCACACTCTGTTGCGTGGGGTCAGCTTCCCTCGTCATTTCTGAAATTAACAAGATCACCGACTTGTACTATTATAATCTACGTTTTGTGTCTTACAAGGGTGTTCTGTTTGTGCAATTTATAAAATGGATAACGAGTGGTAGGCAGACTGATGTTATGTACTTATTACGTCAATCGATTCTTCAACCTCGAGCATGTTGTGGAGGCCCTAAAATCGTTTGTGGTTAACTGTTGAAAGTTTCCATTAAGGTCGAGGCAAAGAAGAGAGCAACTAAATAAGTTGGCTAACACAAAATTTAAAACAAAACTCAGTATTTTTTGTTTCTACTGAGCCTTTATCGTTTTTTTTTTTGTGGTGTGGTAGCGGCCTATAGGTAACTGCCTGTATGTTCCTTTCTTGCAGCATGTACAATGTACATAGTGAAAATTATATTAGGGTGCAGTGATATAATTATGATCAATTTAAATATAAAATCTCCTCGACACTGCACCTGTAAATTTTCTAAATAAATAAATAAATTTCCTGGTAACAGTCTGCAGCAGTCAACTTTGCTCATTTTTTTAATTCTAGCTCGGCATGTGACAACACTCCGCCTGATGTAAAGCTAGATTGCAGTCCATGAATGGAAACAACTGCTACTACAGAGAAATCTCTACAAGCAGCAGTCGCCTCCACTATGCGGGCTTGAGGAGACGAGCATGTACCATCTAGATTGACAGTGCACACTCCGATAGTAACGCGGAATGAAGTCACTTGTCGGGCTACTGTAAAAAGTTACATTTAACGTTGTTCACAAACGGGCTGTTTAGCTTTTGCGATTTTCTGTCACGCGTGTTGGGTACACCTCTAATCCGTTCAGAGCTTCAAACATGTTATAATAAACTAGAAAACTTCTGTCACTGAGAAATGTCTCCAGGCAGCAGTCGCCTCTGCTATGCCGGCTTGATGAGATAAAGTCTAAGTTTTCAGTTTCTTTCCAATCCACCTCAGCTTACGCGGCCGTGTGTCGATTTTTTTCTATTCTATTTTCATCATATTTGACCAAAAAAAAAAAAAAATCTAGACAATTAACATAACTAATACTTACATTTACATTCTTTTCTATCTTTGGCAGATCTAACATCTGGACGCAGACTGAAGCCGTATTATGGCAGATACATTGGCAAATTTACAACTCATGCGCACGGTGTTAATGGAACCGTTTACGCGGTGGATGAGAGTACTATATTTATTAAAGGTATGTCTTCGGAATTTAGGATCCAAACCTCGTTACCAACAACATATTTTTTTATTGTAGCTCGGCATGTGACAACACTCCGCCTGATGTAAAGCTAGAGGGCGGTCCATTAATGTAAACAACTAGTACTACAGAGAAACCTGTGCGGGCAGTAACCGCCTCCACTATGCCGGCCTGAGCAGACGAGCATGTACTATCCAGATTGACAGTGCACACTCCTCTCGCTTTAATGGTTGACACTTTGACAGACGTTCGACAAAAGGTTCGGGCAATCCTTCTTCTGTCGTTCCATCAAATTGTAGAACGACCTTCCCAGTCACGTCTTTCCCCCTTCCTATAACATGGGATCCTTCAAGCGCAGTGTGAAGAGGCATCTCATTAAGCCGGCATAGTGGACGCGAGCAGTTACTTCCGTTCATGGATCGCACTCTGGCTTAACATCAGACGCAGTGCGGCATGTGCAGAGACAACTGCCACCGCAGAGAAATGACTGCAAGCAGCAGTTGCCTCCGCTATGTGGCTAGAGAAGAAGGAGATTTCTCTCTTGTTACTTGTTAATTGATGTCGAAACGCGATGAGGTTACTTCACAGGTGTTACGCTAATTATTAACGAGTTTCTTGTGGCAGTCTTCCTCCATGGTCTGATGATGAGCAGGTGCGTACTAAACGTTAATGCTCATGGACCTCCACTGCGTTTACCATCAGACCAGTTGAGATCACATGTCGTGCCAAAAAAAAATAAAAAATAATTTCATTTCGACAATCATCAATCCGTTAACCACTTTTCGAGCCTAAGATTGTTTTTTTAGGTTTTAACTATGATGGAATGGGCCCGGCTACATATTTCTGGGCTGGAGACACACCTAGAGTCTCACCTGAGGGCTTTATAGTGCCCTATCCTGATGAATACAACAGTATAGATGGGTGAGTCTGTGAAAAACGATCTAAACACGAAAATACTGCTACTACAAATAAATCTTTACAAGCAGCAGTCGCTTTCACTATGCCGTCTTGATGAGATGAGAAATCTAGTGCACTCTCCTCTCGTTACACCTGGCTACTTTCAAACTATTCCCGAAACGCGACAAGGTCACTTCACGGGTGTGTAATTCGAAAGTGGTGGTACTACCCCAGGACGGCAGACTGGACTAATAACCATCATCAGTCTGCCTACCACTCTTTAATGAGCGACCAAAGTACATATAACATAGTTACATTGGTATATTGGTCAGCGAGGTTCGAACACGGGACTCATCGATCGTGAGTTCACGCGTCTTAACGCTAGACCACGGCCGCTCTAAACACATTTCACTGAAACATATAACAAATAGGTGTTGTAGCAAAGTCCAGCCCTATCTATTATTTAAACTACATGAAATAACACCGTATAATTATTTGTTCCACACGCGATACCATGATTATTATGAAATATTGATTTTTACAAAATATCTACAAAAAGTTATTTATTTTTATTATTGAAGCTCGGCGTATTATGACAATATTCATGGAGCTAGAATGAGGTTTATGAACTGAAACCATTGCAACCACAGACAAAGGAGAATGCCCATTTTCGGGCCCACTTGATACCTAATAGTTTGTTAACAAAACAATATTCTAAAATAATACCTTATTTCTTTATTAATTTATTTTAAAAATCATCAAAACATCGTTTACCAATAAATAATGCCTACCACTCTTGGTAGGCAGTCTGATGATGGTTATTTATCCAGTCTGCCGTCCTGGGGCAGTACCACCACTTTCGAATGTAACACCCGTGAAGCGACCTTGTCGCGTTTCGGGGATAGTTTGAAAGTAGCCAGGTATAAGAGAGGATTGTGCACTGTCAATCTAGATGGTGCATGTACCATCCTCAAGCCGGCATAGTGGAGGCGACTGCAGCCCGTAGAGATTTCAGCAGTTTATTCCATTCATGGACCGCACTCTAGCTTTACATCAGGCGGAGTGTTGTCACATGCCGAGCTACAATAAAAAAAAAAATATTACCAATTAATTATTCAAGCTTTTAATACAATGATAACCTCAAATATTGTATCAGAAAAAGTCTAATTACTCAATAACTTGGGTGAAAAAGTTTAAACCGATTGGTGAGAAGCAATGTAGATTTATTTTTCTACAAAATAAACTAAAAACGAAACTTAGAAAAAATATCTGGGCCCATTTCTTTGAGGCGAATAGGCATTCTCCTTTCTGAAGGCAGCAGTTGCCTCCGCCATGCCGACTCGGGGAGACGAATGTGTACCATTCACTTACATACTTCTATATACTTCTACATATTTGCTTTCTGTCTTGTTACAGCCTGTATTTTTAATTTGTTTTTTTAACATTATTTACAGAAAGAAGCCAATTCTTTCAGCTCATACAAATAGAAATATAATATTGAGATTGCCAAATGGTAAAAAGTTAAAAGATATCAAATGGCTGAGTGTGTGGTGTCAACGGTTTACGGTAAGTGCTTTTAAAAAATATATATTTACTATTTATTAGTATCGCCATACTAAAAAGAAGTTTTGTGTTCTACAAACGTTTTGAAAGTAGCCAGGTATAAGAGAGGAGTGTGCACTGTCAATCTAGATGGTACATGCTCGTCTCCTCAAGCCGGCATAGTGGAGGCGACTGCAGCCCGTAGAGATTTCTCTGTGGTAGCAGTTGTTTCCATTCATGGACTGCACTCTAGCTTTACATCAGGCGGAGTGTTACAATAAAAAAAATAAAAAAAAAAACAGATAAACTTTCGCATTCTTTATAATTATAGGATTTTGATTTTTTTCATAAAATTTAAATTATATCAATAAATCGTTTACCAATCAATAGACTATCTTCAATTACATAGAGCATTTGATATAATAATAACTTAAAATATTGCATCAGAAAAATTGGTGATAAGAAATGTAGATTTAATTTTCTACAAAATTAACTAAAAATCATCATCAAAAGCGCAAAAAAATTGTGGGCCCATTTTTCTTAGGCGAATGAATATTCTCGTTTCGTAGTACAAAACGTTTGTTACGCGCTATTCATAGGAACTATTATTTCGGAAAGGATTGCGACATTATTGCCTGACATTATAGCGGTTAGTAACAAAAAAACATGAAAGGAAAAAAAAAACAATAAAAAACAGGCATTTTTTAAATTCAGATAAAACTTAAATTCTATCTTTATAAAAATAAAATATTTTAGTACTAAAGGATCAAATATTAGAAATAATTTTATAAATTGAAAATAATTAAAATTATTATACTATTTTGGCAGAATAATGTAATGAATTTAGAATTCAAAAATATATAATAAATTATAAAACGGGTCGGTATAGTGGGGAGCTATTATAAAATATAAAAAAGTTTAAACTCTTATTTCCGTGTACAACGTAGCAAATCGATTGCTAAATATTATAATAAACTTAATTTAAATACAAATAATAGCTGTCATAAATATATAGTTAAGTGAACGAAGCTGGATGTTTTAGTAGTGCCTATCGATCGTTTTCCCGCGCACGCGTGTCGCACATCTTCAAGTGAAACCGTTCCGTTTTACGCTTTGTTTGCGTTCCGTTCCGAAATCTTGGCACGTGTCGCGTCATCGTAATTTGCTAGGGTTGGCTCTTTACTGTTTTTTTATAAGTTAAAATTGTAATAATTTCGTAGTATGTGTGCGTAGGACGATCTCCTTTAGCCGGCATGGCGGTGGCGAATCTTAACTACTTATATTTCTTTGTTGTGTCAATATAAAACGATAAATATGATATAAAAAATATATTTTAAACTATTTTGTAAGAAAATTACCTCGTGTTTGTATTAAATTTAAAATATTTATGAAATTGTGAATAGCGCCTAGGAGAAATGGTCCCACTATTTTTTCTCGACTTTGCCGATGATTTTTAGTTAATTTTGTAAAAAAATAAGTCTACATTCCTTATTACCAATCAGTTTTAATTTTTACCCAGATTGTTGAGTGAGTAATTAGATGTTTTCTGATGCAATATTTGAGGTTATTATTATTTTAAATGCTTAAATAAAATTGAAGATATCTGTTTTTTATGTAATTAAACATTGTCTATTGATTGATAAATGATGTGTTGATATAATTAAAATGAATTAATAAAATTTATTATATGTATAATAATTATTTCAATAATAATATAAAATGTTAATGAAAATGGGAAAATTACACTAAATGGTTAATTTAAGGTTCCGCCTTCATGATAAGGGTGCATTTATAAAGGGGTTGGAAGATACGTATGCCGCGAATACATTTTACATTTTACTTGAACAAGTTTCGTTTCAATTTTCGGGCCCACTTGATACCTAATAGTTTGGTAACAAAACAATATTCTAAAATAATATCTTATTTCTTTTTTAATTCATTTAAATTATGTCAACACATCGTTTACCAATAAATAGATAATGTTTAATTACATAAAAGACAGTTATAATCAATTAATAAAGCATTTAATATAATAATAACCTCAAATATTGCATCCGGGTGAAAAAATTAAAATTAAGATATTCATAATAAGGAATATAGATTTATTTTTCTACAAATTTTACTAAAAATCATTGACAAACTGGAGAAAAAAAAATTGTGGGCCCAATTTTCTTAGGTGAATGGACATTCTCCTTGTACATTTTTTATTATAATAACTTTTTTAACTCAAGCCCATATCCCAACTGGGGTGAGCAGAGATTATAACAAAATAAAAAACATAAATTAAATTAATAGATTAGAGTTTGTTCCTTTTATTTTCAATAGTTCGTCTTAACATAGAGTGGTAGGCAGACTGATGATGGTTATTTGTCCAGTCTGCCGTCCTGGGGTAGTACCACCACTTTCGAATGTAACACCCGTGAAGTGACCTTGTCGCGTTTCGGGAATAGTTTGAAAGTAGCCAGGTATAACGAGAGGAGTGTGCACTATCAATCTAAGATGGTACATGCTCGTCTCCTCAAGCCGGCATAGTGGAGGCGACTGCTACCCGCACAGGTTTCTCTGTAGCAGCAGTTGTTTCCATTCATGGACCGCACTCTAGCTTTACATCAGGCAGAGTGTTGTCACATGCCGAACTACAATAAAAAAAAAAAAACATCCATATAACTCCATATTGACGGATTGATGCAGGTGATGTTCGTCTCGAGCCGGCATAGCGGAGGCGACTGCTGCCTGTGTAAACTTTACATCAGGTGGAATGTTGTCATATCCCATGTTACAATAAAAAGGAATGTTAAATCATGTCTTATGTTAAACGAGCGTGACTGCTATCACAGAGTCTACATGCAGCAGTCGCTCCCGCTATGCTGGCTTGAATATATTGCTTTAAAATGTGATTTAATATCTGTAAGCGGTGCCACATTTGTTCCGCCTGCAACCCCTGCAATTCCTCCCTTAAGATGCAACCCTTACTAGCACTTATTTTAATGAATATTTTATAACATCTCATTATTATTATAGGGATAAAACTGTCTGTGCACATTTGTCTCCTCAGGCCGGCATAGCGGAGTCTGCGTCTGCTTCCTGCAGGTCATGTCGAGCTACTAAACAACTGCTACTACAGAGAAATCTCTACAGGCAGCAGTCGCTTGCGCTATGCCGGCTAGGGCACTATATCTCGTCTAAATAAATAAATTCTCTTTCAGGTAAATTTTGCCGATGTATCAATACCGCCAGGTCTCGAACCACCAAGACCGCGAGTGTTGCCAGAGTTCAAGCGGCTCGCGCATGGCCTCAGGTCTGGCAACATTAGTGTATTAGATGAACAAACATTTTATATACCAAATTTACATTATGATGGGGCGGGGCCCGACGCTTATTTTTGGGTTGGGAACGGATCTGAACCTTCTCCCTTCGGTACCAAGGTAAGCTGTACTACATTTACTTTTGCTATAACGAAAGGAGTGTGGTATCCTCAAGCCGGCATAGCGGAGGCCTGCAGTTTTTTGTTTTGATGACCATTCGCATCACATTAAAACTTGGGATCCTTAAAGCGCAGTGTGAAGAGCCGGCATAGCGGACGCGACTGCTGTCTGCAGATCCCCTTCTCTGACTTCTGAATCGCACTCTAGCTTAACACCACGTGGTGTGCGGTCACGTGACGGGCTAAAATAAAAATGAACTAATAAAAGAAAACTCGTAGAAATATCTTTTCAAAGTGGAGGTGACCGTTGTATCACAAACCCATTTTTTTGACTTTTGACTAACTTCTGCTTCTCCGATTTTTTTCTTCCGATACAATGAAATTATCCTTACATGAAACTGAGTCGAACCGCATCAGAAAAAAATTTCAACAAAATGACTCATTTCCATGGACAACTCAAGCTTGACCAGAAAAATTACTATGCCAAATTCGTTTTCATAAAAAAAGAGCGAATGGTTCCTAAGACAGTTTCCCTGTATCTCCTGTGGTTTCGGATTTCCCCATACTGTCCCAGTTAAAAAAATTACCCTGTATAGATAGATATAGGTTAGCAGTGTTACTTAGGTTGCTGATACAAAAATCCATATTTCTCAGGTACCAAACGAAATGGGATCTTTGCTGCCTCTTCGTGGCTATCAGGGTGAAGATATCGAGATACAGTTGCCATCAAACATGACTGTACACGACATAGAATGGCTAGCAGTATGGTGTGTGACATACAAACACAACTTCGGACACGTTTATATACCGGGCGATTTGGAAGTACCACCCGCTTTGGGACAGACCAAGATTACTGTGAGTTTTTTTAATGTCACCTGCCTGCTAAACTGGTGATGGTTATTAGCCCAGTCTGCCGCCCTGGGGAAAAACCACTACGTGAACGTCGTAAACTCGCGTTTCGGTATCAGCTTGGAAGCTGGTGTGGAGGAGGCGAGTACGGTCTCTTGCTCTGTGCTGGCCTGCTCGTGGATTACCGTACATCTCATATAACAATAATGTTTTTGTTTTAAATTTCTAACAGCATTTTCAGCCAGCTCGTCATGGAATTCAACTAACATTTCTTTTACAGTCATGCCTCAAGGTTTTGGATTAATCATTTATTTATTGTCTCCATTTTTTTTTTAATTTCAGCGGAAAAGGAATAATCGCCGTAACAGCAAATTAACAAAACCATTCTTTAATAATTATAACGAACCATATTTTAATGTTTTTGATTACTTTTCGTTTACATAATTATATGCATTTTTTACTAATACACGATTTTTTTCTGTGTTTCTTCTCTGTGCTTTCTCGTATTGGATTTTCTAATTTTTTAGCCTCCCTGGTGGTATAATCCGGTAAGTTTGTTTTAGTTGACCTAATATTTACCTTATTACTTTCATATACCTCCCATTTCTGATCCTACACGTATATGATTTAATTCTTATGTTTTATTTGTTGTTCTACAATATTTTTTCAATTCATATGGCAACTACAGTAACACCCCGCTTTACGCGACCCCGTTATCTGCGGTTTCGGCACTTTCAAAGATTTATTCAGGTTTGGACATATTGCAAAGCATAGACAGTGTTGATGACTGTGTTTTAACCATGTGTCAATCAGTAAAAAACAGTGTTGCGCGTTATGAAAATATTCTACAAGACCGTAAACGAAACGCAACCCAGAAAGACAATAGATAGGTACATTTTTCCGTAAAAAAAAATGTGTTTTTAGAATTAAAGTATGTATTGATTTGCATTTTGTACTAACTTTAGGTTATGCCTAAACGTGACTACACTTAACGGGGGTTTTTGCGGAACGTATCCCTCGCGTAAAGTGGACTATTACTGTATTTAATTTTTGTTTTTTTTTTATTTCAGCCTAAGTTAATAATTATTTATTTTATTTACAAACGGGACTGGGGGGCAGGCGAGGGGGAAGTAATTCGCGAAAGTAGTAGACCTAAAACCTAAAATGAATCTATAGTTTCTATTACTCGTACTTTTGTTTTCTACGAGTTTTTCGTCCAATAAAGAGTTGCTTCCTTAAAAGTAGCAGTTTCTATTGGCTGTCGAGGCTATTGGATGTGATAGAAATACTTGTTCTTCTTTTGTTAATGGCCTCAGATGTCATAACAACGACAATTCAGCCAATGTCGAGTAGTAAATTCTTAATGTTTTTGCATCAAATTGCAATGGTGTTTTACAATTTGACGTTTTCTTGGAGTATTTGGCGGCTATTCACCCGGTCACGTCACAATATGAGCGTTTTCACGGCGTGGGATTACCACAAAAAAAACCGCTTCCGTTGCTTCATATAGGGTGAATTTTAATGTTTCCACAATTACTTACAAGGGCAGCATAAAATTATGCAAAATAACACCAATTTTACACAATAATAACCCCTAAACTAATTAAGGAAAGGGATAAAAAAACACCCAACCTTCCCGGGCGAAAGCGCGCCAAACACTCCGTTATAGAAATAATTTTAATGTTTTAAGTGTAGGTTGGGTAGTCCCAGGGCCTCTCGGGTCAGTTGCACCCCAGGAGTTGCCACTTTCAGCGCAGGCTTGTCCTTTTGCATGTGGTTTTGTTTGGTACAAAACGCAAGAAATTCATTAATTTGTATTGTAATTGTAAAAATTTCGCAGACAAGTTCAACGACCTCTCTCTCACCGGCGAATGCTAAAAATATTAATTGCAGGGAATTTCTTGATAAAAGGCTTCAAGTTCAGTGGGAAATACAGGTAAATATTATTATTATATTTTAATATTTTCAAGTAGATTGAAATAGTTACACAAATTGTGGCGATGAACGTGTACTCAGATAGAATTAGCTTACTAGCCCAGAAAATTCCTAGTGGACGGGAATTTTTTTTTATTGAGCATATTTGTTACATTTAACTTTTTTTTGTCCGAGCTGTAGCTTTTCCTCTAGAAGCGAAAAACTGGTTTTTACCATTTATCCCGTAAGAATTTTCTGTACTCTAAGATTTTTTCCGCTAATTCGGGCGCACCGGTTATTTTTATATATTCTATTATTGTATGTAAAATTAACTCTGCACCTGCGCGAAATAGTACTCGCAGATAACTTCGGAGACGTCATAAAGGTTGACGCGACCTATAAGGCTCGACATTATATTAAATGGCTAACGCCTCCATGGACAGTGGGTCCAAAATACTCGTATATGTAGGTGTTATGATATATATGAATGTAATTTTAATAAAACCTCTATATTTTCCTTCTTCAAGCTAAAAATATGAAGAATAAAAACCAGGTAATATATGTAACAATTTTGGTTACAAAATATTTGTTATTTACCCATATTTATAAATATTAACTGAAAAAACATCAGAGACTTATGATTTAATTTAATAATTGTGTTTAAAATTGTAACCGGAAAATTCAACAGAATCAATTTTAATAGTACGATAAAAAAAAACCATAAAATCTTCAAAAAAAAAAACTAAAAAAAATCAATGACTTATACAACTATATGTGCAATAACGCTCCCAATGTGACGCAAGAAAAAAGATGACCGCGGTCACCTTTAAGTTCTCTGTCAGTTCGTATTTGCCTTGACGACTTTGTCCATGTTCGAATGTGACACCCGTGAAGTGACCTTGTCGCGTTTCGGGGATAGTTTGAAAGTAGCCAGGTGTAAGAGAGGAGTGTGCACTGTCAGTCTAGATGGTACATGCTCGTCTCCTCAAGCCGGCATAGTGGAGGCGACTGCAGCCCGTAGAGATTTCTCTGTGGTAGCAGTTGTTTCTATTCATGGACCGCACTCTAGCTTTACATCAGGCGGAGTGTTGTCACATGTCGAGCTACAATAAAAAAAAAAAACGTATGAAGTTTGCATCTCTAGTATATATATCTCTATGAATAAAATAGTCAAAACGTAAAATTTATGTATTAAATAATTTTTCAGGGGGACTATGTTCAAATAACACTATCGGCTCGTCTGCGCAAAGGGCAATACATGTCTTTCGGTCTATCCGGGGAGGAGGGCCGCGCTATGATGCTGGATGCGGATGTCGTGGTCGCCTTTTGGGACGCCAACATAAACCAGCCGCGAGCTGTGGATTACAGCATCACGCACGCGGCACAATGCGACGGCTACAGAGGTGTTTGTCCCGATATTAAACTCAATGGAAGGGATGATGTCATTCTTGGTATGTATTATTAAGAACATGTTAGAACCTCCGCTGTGCCGGCTTGAGGAGGCAAATCTCGTTTAGAATGTAACACCCGTGAAGTGACCTTGTCGCGTTTACGGGAATAGTTTGGACGTAGCCAGGTTCAACGAGAGGAGTGTGCACGACAGTTTTGACAAATTTAGATGCTGCCTATTCGTCTCCTGAAGCCGGCATAGTGGAGGTGACTGCTGCTTGTAAAGATTTCTCTGTAGTAGCAGTTGTTTCCATTCATGGACCGTACTCTAGCTTTACATCAGGCGGAGTGTTGTCACATGCCGAGCTACAATAAAAAAAACTTACAGTATCCGGTCATCAGAAGAACGGCATCACAACAATAACATACCGGAAACCGTTGTTGACACAAGACATGTATGACAAAGAGATCCAGAGGAGTCGTAATCAATCCGTTATTGCCGCGTTCGGACCGTTGAACTCGCGGAACGAAGCCAATGCACATTCATTTATGGACACGACGAGGCATGACGTCAGAATATCTTTTGGTGACGAGGTAATTAATATTTTATATGAAATTGAAAGCGGCCGTGGTCTAGCGGTAAGACGCGGTAAGACGCGTGAACTCACGATCGATGAGACCCGTGTTCGAACCTCGCTAAAGACCGGTACCAATGTAACTTTGTTATATGTACTTTGGTTGCTCAGTGCCTATAGGCACTATTAAAGAGTGGTAGGCAGACTGATGATGGTTATTTGTCCAGTCTGTCGTCCTGGGGCAGTACCACCACTTTCGAATGTAACACCCGTGAAGTGACCTTGTCGCGTTTCGGGAATAGTTTGAAAGTAGCCAGGTATAGCGAGTGGAGCACTGTCAATTTAGATGGTGCATACTCGTCTCCTCAGGCCGGCATAGCGGAGGCGACTGCTGCCCGTAGAGATTTCTCTCTGGTAGCAGTTGTTTCCGTTCATGAACCGCACTCTAGCTTTACATCAGGTGGAGTGTTGTCACATGCCTAGCTGCAATTTAACAAAAAATACAGCTCATTGTTTGCCTACAGTATCACTTTAAAAAATCAATTACATTCTTTATATGCACTCATACTCAAATAATAACCGTTTTGTTAATATTTTTCAGTCTGACAACACCTGCAGTGAATTAGCAGAATTAAACGCAGCTGGTCCCAAACCCTGGCCACCCCGAATTATTAGTGGTGTTACCAACTTTACAGCTAAAATTGGTCCTGATGGTGGAAAGAGAGGATACACTGCTATTACAGGTAAATAGTTATAACAAGAGTTGTAGGCCGTCCTGGGGTAGTACCACCACTTTCAAAAACCCCTCGTCCTAGTCATGTTTCGGGAACAGTTTGGAACCAGTCAGCTAGAGGAGTGCACTGTCAACTTGGATGGTGCATATTTGTCTCCTTAAAGCGGGCATAACGGAGGCGACTGTTGTTTGTAAAAAAAATCTATAGTAGCAGTTGTTTCCGTTCATGGACCGCACTCTAGCTTTACATCAGTCGGAGTGGTATAATTATTTGTTAAAAATAAAAAATTAAAAACGAGCAATGTAAGCGCAACGATTGTTTTGCGGCTGGAGTCGCGATAGCACGTATTGTGCTCGAGGTCATTCAACTCACAACTGACGGGCGGGCGACGCACACTGGATCTAAATTGAAATTTGAGGACTTAGGAACAGACTTGCATTTTTCACTTTTTTCTTTATGCCAATGGATAGACCTAATTAAGGGAAATATAGCAGCCTAGGCAAGGATTAAGAAAAAAAGGTTTCGTAGAGATCGACCAAGCAGGAATTCACTTTTTTTTATTCGTCCCATACAACAAATTTGCAAATTTGCTCTCTTTTTTTTATCGTAGCTCGGCATGTGACAATACTCCGCCTGATGTAAAGCTAGAGTGCGGTCCATGAATGGAAACAACTGCTGCTACAGAGAGACCTGTGCGGGCAGCAGTCACCTTCACTATGCCGGCTTGAGGAGACGAGCATGTACCATCTTAGATTGACAGTGCACACTCCTCTCGTTATACCTGGCTACTTTCAAACTATTCCCGAAACGCGACAAAGTCACTTCACGGGTGTTACATTCGAAAGTGGTGGTACTACCCCAGGACGGCAGACTGGACAAATAACCATCATCAGTCTGCCTACTACTTTTTAATAGGCACTGAGCGACCAGAGTTACATTGGTACCGGTCAGAATTAGCGAGGTTCGAACACGGGTCTCATCGATCGTGAATTCACGCGTCTTACCGCTAGACCACGGCCGCTTTGTCCAAACTATAAGGTTTAGGAAAAAATTGAAGAGAACAACTCTTGTTAAGGTTAATTAGGTCTATCCATTAGCATAAAGAAAGAAGTGGAAACTGCAAGTCTATTCCTAAGTCCTCAAATTTCAATTTCGACCCAGTGTGCGACGTTGCGTTAGCGATATTACTTATACGTTCATTGCTGCTTAATAAAAATAAATATTATATTATATGAAAATCTTAGGAAACCTTATAATAATTTAAAAATACTGGGTTAAAACGTTTTAGGGTCGTTTGCACCGAAGGCCGGTTAAAGTAACTTTAGTTAAAGTACTTTAGTTACTTTTACGGCGATGTCGACCGTTAAACGTTTACATTTGCTCCACATGCGTTGCAATATCGTGTAAATTCATATTGTTATCGTTAAAAGGGTGGCTGATCTCAAAAAATAATAGAAAAACATATTTGGCTTCTTTTCATACATTTGATGTTGGTGACATTGGTTTGACGATTACTTTAACTTTAACCAGCTAGTTAAGGTTAAAGTATTTATTTATTTATTTCGAAGAAAATACAGCGACAGGCAGAAGCAGAAATAAAGAAGAGTTAGAACATAAATACAATAGATTTACCCGCCACCAAATAAATTTCCCACTATGTACAATTATTGTGCACTTTCACGAACATTCAGACAATTGTTATCACATTACTAGGATGCAGTTTGGTCATTCAATTAAACATTATAACCGTCAAAAATAACAGGCGCGACGACGCGATGGTGCAATTCGTGTGGAGTAAATGTAGGTAAACCATAATGTAAACGTAAGCGTAAAAGTAATAGTTAAAGTTACTTTAACCGACTTAAGATTTGTTAGTTTTTATAATAAATGTAATGTAAATATTGATTTTTAATGCAACAAAGGATTTGAACGCGAATACACTGGTAATTATTAAAGCAACTCATTATTGGCCTATATTTTACAATACAATACAATTGTCACGCCTTTTCCCACAGGGATAGGCAGAGACAACAGAACGCCACTTACCACGATCCTGACACAACACCCTCGCTTCCCTCACATTCACAATTCTCTTCATAGCTTTCTCTCCATTCCTCCACAAACATTCAACGTGGCAAAACGACCCTTGCCAATATTTTATCTGTAACTAAAACACCGTTTTAATAATTCTAGGAGAACCATCTTGGGGTATCGCGTGGTACATCAATGACCAGCTCATCCCAGAACTGTATGTGGAGAGAGGACGTACATACAACTTCATCGTTGAGGGTGGTGACGACAGGAGTAATCCTGCTAAGTAAGTTTGCGTATCAATGTCTGCAGGCAGCAGTCCCCTTCACTATGCCGCCTTGAGTTTTTTTAGCTCGCCATATGACAACACTCCGCCTGATGTAAAGCTAGAGTGCGGTCAATGAACGGAACCAACTGTTACTACAGATTTATTTCTACATGTCTAGATGGCAACAGTCGCCCTTGCTATGCCGGCTTAATGAGACGAATGTGCACAGACTGGGCTAATGACCATTCATCAGTCTGCGTACCACTCTTAAACGGGTGTTGACTGTTGGCAGACTGAGCTAATAAAGTAGTCTGCCTGAAGAAGAAGTGTTGTAACTTGAAACTTACCCCGTTAAATCGACGTTAATAACAATGTTATTTTTAGATATCATCCCCTCTACATTAGCGACTCACCTGAAGGTGGTTTTGGACAGAAACGACCTGAAGCTCAACGTAAACAAAGAGTCTTTGCTGGAGTCGCTTATGACACTGAAGGTTACTCATTTCCTACTGCAGGTAGGCAAACAACATTCTGTATTCCGTCCTATCTCAACTTAATGAAGTGCCGAGACAGCACTGTACAATTGTCTAAGGGTCGTTTGCACCAGAAGGCCGAATAACTATTTTACGGCGACGACAACCGTTAAACGTTTACATTTACTCCACACGCGTTGCAATATCGTGTAAATTCCATATTGTTATCGTTAAAAGGGTGGCTGATCCCGAAAATAATAGAAAAACATATTTGGCTTCTTTTCATACATTTGACATTAGTGACATTGGTTTGACGATTACTTTAACTTTAACCAAGGCAAGATTCGCTGGTTACGGTTAAGGTTAAAGTAACCGTCGACAATCGTGCAACTCGTATGGAGTAAATATACACCATAATGTAAACGTAACGGTTAAAGTAAACGTAAAAGTCATAGTTAAAGTTACTTTAACCGGCCTTCTGGTGCAAACGACCCAAAGAATAAGACAAGTGTGTCTCATTATACTCCGGCTACTATCAACTTCCAGGTATAACGAGAGGAGCATACACTGGCAATCTAGATGGTACATGCTCGTCTCCTCAAGCCGGCAACTGATTTCTCTGTAGTAGCAGTTGTTTCCATTCATGGACCGCACTCTTGCTAACCATCAGGCGGAGTGTTGTCACATGCTGAGTTACAATGAAAAAACACATCCTATAACGTTGTTCATTAAATGTGTAATACTCGTACATTACAGACGGGTTTTTGGCGGCCATCTTGTGACCTCAGGATATCTGTCTTGAATTATTTTCCTAAACTTGTGTTTCTTCGAGTGTTAATGTGTAATAATGGTGGATTATTAACCATTAAGTGTTCGTGAACGTGCGTGAGTGTGGGCAAACGATTCAAAGGAAGGGAACCTGTGTTTCCATACTCCCTCCAAAACTCCGTAGGAAGTTTCAGTAAAGATGCTACCATTTTACTGGAGCAATTTTTGACTTGATTGAGACTTGACCTGACTGTTTAGTGTGATGAATGAATGACTCGTGATGCCAATATTAACTTGATGCAAAAATATTTACTTTGTCACTGGCAAATTGTTATAATGCCATATAAAACAAGTTAAAAAAAATAATAAAAACGTTACAGATGGTCGCTATTGTGAATGGACGCATAAGACAATAGACAGATCGAGTGAGAGTGAGACGTTTGAACAATTCATGGAAACGCTAACCTTAAAATGCGAACCCGGTGAACCTAAAATACTGACTTGGCCTGTAGAAGATGACACACCGGACTTGGTTTATTATCAGGTAAAAAGAATCCTATACTACGCTAGGCACTCAGCGACCAAAGCACATATAACCCAGTTACATTCATTGATAGCACCGTCAATCTAGATGGTACATGCTCGTCTCCTCAAACCGGCATAGTGGAGGCGACTTCTGCCCGCACAGATTTCTCTGTAGTAGCAATTGTTTCCACTCATGGACCGCACTCTGGCTTTACATACGGCGAAATGTTGTCACATGCCGAGCTACAATAAAATAAAAATATACTATACTATATTTATAGAGAAACGTTGACGTTGAGAAACGATGTACATACAAGTGGTGCAAACTTCATACATCTGACATGAAAAAAGCGTAGGCCGCTTCAAACGATTTGACAATGTTGCCGTCAAATCAAAAAACCTAAAGGTGACTGCGGTCATCTTTTTTTTCGCGTCACATTTGGAGCGGTATTGCACATCTAGTTGTATATATTGTACATTGGTCAAAATTTAGCGAGGTTCGAACACAGGTCTCATTGATCGTGAGTTCACGCTTCTTACCGCTACAAACTGGAACTGGATTTTTAAAGAGTGCTAGGCAGACTAATCAAGATAATTAGCTAGGTCTGCCTTCCTGGGGTAGTACCACCACTTTCAAACACCAGTTTCAGGATCTATTTGAAAGTAGGAAGGTATAACGAGAGGTGTGTGCTCTATTAATGAATGGCGCACATTTGGCTCCTCAAGCCGGCATGGTGGAGGCTGTCGTAGCGGTCTTACTAACAGTAAATAGGAATTAAAGACGCATACCTTGTTTCAGTGTTTCACCCACAATAATCTTGGATGGAAAATTCATGTTTTAGATCAAGGTGCTCCTACTCCACCATCGACATTGAGCGGTGCTCCATCACTCCATCTCAATCTTCTCTCTACCATCTCTACTTTACTATATCTGCTCAGATAAGTTCAAAATAACTTTGCTAATCCTCCACTCAAACTCGAAACAGGTTTTTTTTTAATCTTCTTGTATCAACTTTACTTTCTCCAGTTGTCAGTGTTTATGGACCTCCACTCAGTGCCGGATTTAAGCATAGACAACATAAGCAGTTGCCTATTGGCCGCCACCACGAGGGGCTCAGTAGAAATCAAAAAATACTGAGTTTTGTTTTAAATTTTGTGTTAGCCAACTTATTTAGTTGCTCTCTTCTTTGCCTCGACCTTAATAGAAACTTTCAACAGTTAACCACAAACGATTTGAGGGCCTTCACAACATGCTCTGCCTATGGGCCGCCGAAGTCTAAATCCGGCGATGCCTCCACTGTGCTTACCATGAAGTCCTTCGAGGTCACAATATGTCGCTTCAACGTTAAATATATCCTATATTTCATGTTATAATAATCTAACATGAAATATAGGATTTATTTAATATTCTTATGCTGTTTTGCCTTTATTCAATAATTTTAGATTTATTTATTTTTCACTTATTTATTCTTATACTTTTGTTTCTGCACCACACTTTTCCACCACACCAAAGGTTAACTGGTAGAAAATGCCTCAAGGCATTAAGTTCGCCTTTTGCAATTTTTATATTGTGCAATAAAGTATTTTATTATTATTATTATTATTTTAAAAAATATAGCTTTACCCCACCTCGCCTCTCCGGCTGCAGCTTCCCGCGTCACTTTTCTTCTTTCTTTCCTCTGTATAGTAACCACTCACTCGCTCGCTGTCTCTAGTCAGAGATTTACACCTGATTCACTTCACTTTAGATTCACTGAAACAGCCTTAACTGGCAAAAATTCGAGTGGAGGCATATTTGAGGTAGTTTAGAGCAGTAAAAATAAATAATAAATGAATTGACCAGTGTGGCGTATCGTCATTATACTGTACGCTTACACAAATGTTACCTAAGCATACGTTAAAAAATTATTACTAAACACTGTAATGGATAGTTCCATTGATGTTGTTTTGATGAGTTACCTGAATTTCTAACCATACTGCCTACCCCTTGTTAGGTAGAGGTAGTAGTAACTAAACGGAATTGAGTAATCGAGATTCAATTTGGAAAAGTCAATAAAAATAATTTTGACAAATTAGTAAAAAAAATGAACTCCAATGTATTAAAAATTTATAAATTATCTATTTACATTATTATAAGATATACTTGACTTGAATATGTAAAGATTGACAATAAAAAAATCTTGTTTGTTATAAAATTAAATTTTATTAAAAGGAGAATGGGCAAAATTGTACCAACTCCTTATTCGGGTAATAATAATTTATATAGCAAGAGTTCATAGTTTTGGTTTAAGTTAAGACGAATAAAATCTTTTAATTTGAGCAAAACTAATATGAAATAATCATAGACATTTATCTATAGAATGAATAAATACTCGTACCTATTGCTATATATTAGTAACATTTAATAAGAATACAATTTTGTCCATTCTCCTTTCTAGTATTTAAGAATTAATTATACAAAGTAACGTTTGACAATAAATGAAATGTTATATAGATATTTTATTTTATAAATACTGTAATTTTTAAATTAAATATTTCGTCAATTAATATTTGACAATAAGTTATTTATACATTTTTAAATAAAGCATAGGCTACATTAAAGCCGCGACGCGATCTGCGAAACTGTTACAATCAATTAAGACATGGTTACATTGACACTGATTGGTGATAATTTCTCTGAACAAACAAATAAATAAATAATTAATGTGGATTTCTTTTCTTACAAAATGAACTAAAAATCATTAACAAACTGGAGAAAGAAATTGTGAGCCCATTTCTCTTAGGCGAATGGGGTTCAAAATACTACACTGTATTCGTGTCTATATAAAACGTAACGCAATCGTAGAATCAATAAAGTTTAAATCGCTATCGCATCGCTCATCGCGCTCTTAGTGTAGCCTCGGCTCAATAATAAGTTTTGCTGTTAATTATCGCATGGAATTAAAAAAATATATATGTCGTAAGGTATATGTAGTACGTAGATACGACGAAGGCGATCAATAACAAGGCAAAGGGTTCTCAACTATGGACAAAATGAAATGAATCAATAACTTACAAAACTATCTTTTGTGGTTACATGGTCAGTATGAAACGGTATGAAATTATTGCTAACGATAAAGATTAGAGTTATTAACAAAACAATATTCTGAAATAGTATCTTATTTATTTCAATTATATCAACACAATCCAACCAATCAATAGAGTTCAATAGACAATGTTTAGTTATATAAAAAAAAAAAAACAGATATCATCAATATTAAAGCATTTAATATAATAATAACCTCAAATATTGCATCAAAAAAATTACTCAATAACTTAAGTGAAAAAATATAGATTGTGTGTAGATTTATAAAATTACAGATAAACTAGAATTTTATTTCTGAGGTTAGAACGGTTATAGTGCAATAATATACTGTACTTTATCAATATCGATTACGGTTTTTACTTGATCGTGTTTGTCACACCGACATAACTTTTTTTTTGGAAGACGTACTACTTCCTTCCTTTACGACGAGTTAACTACCAACAGTAAACCGAATAAAAAACGGTCCGCGATAATTAACTGCTAAACTTATTAATTATAGAAATAATTTTAAAAGTTACAAACTTTCCACTTAAGACAATAATGTATTACCTATTTAAGAAAATATTTTTAAACTGTTATACTTAGATAATATTTTTATTAGGCTTTTTGAAGCTACTTTTTTAACCCTAATAATGACAATAAATATATTATAATGCCTATTGCACATTACGTATTAATTTTAGGCATAGAAGTAATTAATGTTTTTTTACATATATAGTACTTTATACTTTACTATACTTTACTATATTATACTTTTATTCCCTACATAAAAACCAATCTGAAATTATAATTAATTATAATTATAGTTGCCTTGAAACGATCTCTAACGAGAGGGTGTGCACTGTCAACATGGACGGTGTACATTCATCTCTAGAAGCCGGCACAGAGGCGACTGCTGTCAACATACATTTATATGTGGAAGCGGCTGTCTCTTGTCGGATAATGTTTAAAAATATATGTATCTATATATTTTAAAATAAATATAATATAGTAGGTATAATAGATTTAACCCTTTTATGACATTTTAGAAAATTTTCATCCCATCGTAGACTTTCTAAAATAGACATTTTTATAAAAGACGTATACAATTATACAGGGTGTATCAGGCATCGTGTAAAAAAATTAAGGTAAATATTAAGTGAGGGGTGATCACCCCTCAAAAAATAAATTTACTAAATAAAAATTCTCGTGTATGGTATTATGACAAAAACAAAATGTCTATAAATGGACCGGCCGACGTGGACATCGAGCGCTACGAAACTACGAAAGTACAGCGGTCATAAAAAATAATTTATTGAGAAAGTAGTAGAACAAAAGTGTTTTAGTATAATTGACTTATTAACACAATGATTAGGTAGTTTACTCACAAAAAACAAAAATATCTTCGGAAAGTGTCTATGGTACTCATAACAGGTGGTCAAAATTCGCGCTAAACACAGTGACACTTTCAATCCGCCTACGAAGTTCACCGCAGTCGTTGACCTGACCGTCTCTGTCAGAATACACGCGCCGCTTTATGTCTCCCCATAATTAAATATCACAGGACGTTAAGTCTGGGGAGCGAGATGCCCACTCGCAAAATGTAATGCGAGCTTATACGGATGTAGGTCTTGCGCGCACGTAATAACCTCCACACAAGATTTTGAACAATTCTTAATACGTGTCGTACGGAATCGTGTAGGATACCGTTCTCTCCACAAACGTAAGGTAGCACTTAAATTTCCACCACTTTCTCCACACAAGAGAACGATCACAAAGTTCAATGTTCGAAAGTGACATTGTCGCGTTTAGTGTTATTTCTTACGAATACGCGCGCGTGTACATAGTTACGCGGCCATTCGGCAACTAACAGAATAGCCGTTGCAGGTGGGTCGGCACACGACTTGTCGGCGCGAGCACAAAGGCGAGGCGGCATAGGTTGTCGGCGTCGATCAAAGGCAAGGTCATTCGTTTGATGCACCGCCTGCCGACACAACGATTACACGTGTTTGTAGCAAATTACTCGTATGTATGTTTCTACAAGGAAAAGGTGGACATTTGGATACAAAAAAAGTATTTATTTTGTAAATTAATTTCTGCTCAGAATCAATTACTGAGTCATCTCTTGAAATTTTTTACACGTTGCCCGATACACCCTGTATATTGACCTCAAATTGTAGGATCCACTGTCAGACCAGAAATAAAAACTTACTTTTTAAAAATAATAATGCATAAATTACAATTATAGATTTATTCGAATTGGCGTAACAGATTTGCGTGCTAAATTATAAAATAACAATCATCTATTTTCGTGTAATAAAAGGGTTAAAATACGTTTATATGAAATAACAACAATAATTTATATTATTACATTATATTAAATATTAACTAATAAATAATAACAAAGCTTTGTTATATTAATTTAATAAATTAGCTATTAAAATTAATCGCTGAGAAAGTACAAGAATTTATATGAACTGATTTTTTGATGCGACAATAATTGTTTATTTACTATTAAGTATACATTTTTATTGTTTTTCTGAGACATTTACCTTATTATTATGATAATTCTATAAATAATTAAAAACTATTTAATTAAAATAATTAAAAATTTACACTTCGTAGCTGTAGCTGTTTGACGCACGATAATATTTAAAATATTAAATGTTTTTATGTAAACTTCGAAATGAAATATGGACCATCTCACTTACTTAATATTACTTAAGTGTTTCTTTGTACATTCCTAAGTGTGCCATAAAAGATGTTGAAACAACCAATTTTACGTCTTTACGTCTTTATAAAAACAAATTCTTTTTTAACTTTAAAATAAGTAATTATTATGATTTAAAACAATTATAACATAATCTCACAAAGTCAATTAAAACAAACGCAATAAGAAAGTCTGAAATAAATAATCCCAATTTACACGTATCGACTACATACAAGATTTAATTTAAAGATATTATATATTTACCCCGATGGTCCCTGTACTATGATTATTAGGACAAAAACAACACAAACATTTAAAAAATGTAAAACGATCTTCGATTTAATTCTCTTCGCATATTTTTCAAAATCACTGCAGAAAAGTAATCGCTGGACAAAAACCAAACCAAATGAGTGCTTATTTACTCCTCAACAAAACCAAATTTAATGTACATGTTAATGATGGTCCTATTTTGTTTGGAGAGTATTTTAATATCTTAACTTAGTGTTATTAATCAATATAATAATACGCAGTTCAATTATGTTTTTGCCTTGCGAAGATGCCTTTTTAAAAATACTTTCTCTTGAAAGAGATGTTTGAACGTTTGAACGCCAAAATGCTAAGAAAAAAAACGTGCTTTAGATTATATTGATTGGTCTTCGCCCGCTACTACGCCCCGAGGCCAATCTTATATCTATGGTAAAATAGCTATCGTCAGCATATTTACGCACTAATAAAAGAATTAATATAAAAAACTAATACAACTTTGGTCACGTTTTTCTTTTGAAAAATAAGCTAAAATGATGGCAATAATTGTTAAAAAAATGTGGAAGACAATAAATACATTTTTTTGTTAATATTAAATCTTATAAAGAATTAATTACTATAGATTTAAAAGAAAATTGTGTTTTTTAAAAAAGTATTGATATTAATATTCCAAAATATGATATAATATTTCGTGATTAGCGGTGAAAGGGTTAACTTTTCACATATGACAATAAATAAATTGTTAACTTTTTTGTATTTATAGTTATTTTTACAACAATAAAACTTGTTCTAATATCCCAAGGATGAAATATTGATATTTGAAAGGTAGGTAAATAGAGGATAAGTAAAAAAAAACAATATTAATTATACATTTCGCTTAGGGTAATGGCGCGGGAAAAAACACACTTTACCTTTCAACTATCAATAATTTAAAAACTGCGTAAAAACCTACACAATAACTATTGCAATAGTAATGATATCTTTTGCAATTATTTTACTTATGGATGCTAAATCTAAACCGATACTATCTGAATAAAATAAAGGAACACAGTTATAGTTCTTCAATTATTGTTTTTTCTATGTAAATATATGATGAAATGTACATCTCAATGGCGAAATATGAAAGTAAAATGTTATTTTCGTTTTTTCAAATTAATTTAATTATAATAACAGTAGAATAAAACATATCGTGTTCTTCTAACTTCGAGACTAAAAAAAATACATTTGTTTATTTGTAGTGTTATTTATTGTATTTCTAAAAAGTTGTATATATCAATGAGTATGAATATCAAAATGGAACAAACATAAATAACATATCATTTTTGAACAACGTTTTGAAATTATAATTTTCAGTTTACATCACAATTCAATTTATAAAAAATATTGCCAGCATTAAGAAACATAAATCTACAGAATCGAAAATAAATTACTGATTTTCCTACAAGTTAGTTAAGATAATTTATGGCACAATTATTATTGCGTGATAGTACAGCAGCTTTTATCTATAAATATATTATGAACTTTTGTAAATAATTGTATTTGTAAATCTAAATCGGTTTTGTAAATTGCTGTTACTTTTATGTATTTATGATAATAAACATCTTTTCTTAAACTAATTTTTGTGTATTATTTTGTGCTTTTGGTAACTTGTTAATTCTGAAATATCTCGCTCCTCCTACTAACTAAAGTGCGGTAGGTATATAGGCGAAAACCTTCCAAGTTTCCCAATCCCGAAAAGCGACTAGTTAGGTCACTTCTAGGGGTTAACCATTAGTTTACCTACCACTCTTTTAATTAATGCCTTTGTTATGCCATGGCCAGAATTTTGAAAGATTTGAACAGGGGTCTCTCGACCACGTCCACGCCTTCAACAGCTGAGCCACGGCTAGGTTCATTATATAAATAATATTATTGTTCAAAATAAATTCTATAGTTATCTTTGTTCTATAGGAACTCCATGTATAGGAACATATTATGAATTATTTAATCTGGCAACATATTTCTGTTCAATGACGCATTTGACGTCGGATAGGTTGCGCGTGTTTTAGCGTAATTTTCTATTTATTTTGTTAATAAAACAGTGTAGCTATTATTTATTATAAACTAATTTAATTATGTTTTAAAATATAGATATTTATTTGTAGACTAATATTTTGTGTTCGTGGTGTTATTCGTTAACTCGTTTAATCGTCTTGTAACATGGCAGAAAAGGTAAGACGAATGTTTTTCTTTGTTTTGTTTTGAATTTCGGCTATTTATACAATTGTTTAAATTAAATAGACCTCGTAAATAATGTAAAATGTGTTTCAACTGCTATTTATACTCGATATTTAACAGAAAATACACCTTTTTTTGCATTATTGTACACCTGGCGACTAGTGGCGACGGAAATGTCATTCGGCCCCGTCAGGTGTTAATTTTTTACATAGCCATGTGAGATTGTTAGTTATTTTATAAAAATTCTAAATTAAAAGTGTAATAGAATATGTTTTATTGAAATTTTATGTGATTTGAATCAAAATCTTACGTGTAAAATAGAAAAATAACTTCTTTGTATGTGAGGTTACGATTTATTATTGTAACTGCTTTATTTGCACACGAAAACCATATTAGGGTAGACAGACGTCAATACTTTAATACATAATTTATTTTACTTATTACACAAACCTTAAATAGGGTTAATTTATTAATTTTTACATAACTTTAATATTTAAAATGTAAAATACCACAATTACCATCAGAAATAAGCATAAAAAGTATGGTGGACAAGCTGGTGATATTTATTAGCTCAGTCTGCCATCCTGGGGTAGCACCACCACCCGTCAAGTCAAGACGTAGCTGCATGTTGCACATTTGTCTCTACACTTGTCTGTTTACCACGCTAGCTTAACATTAGTGTAGCCAAATATGCAGGACTACTATAAATAATCCACCCATTTTATTAGGGACAAGATCAACCCACCAACTCGGAAACGCCTCAACCGCCAACAATGTCAACATCAAAACCGGCAGAGAAGCTCCCTGATACAACACTGACTGTACCGACAACAAATGCATCGCCAACTGGACTCGGAGGCATATGTAACTTTCATAAGACCAATCCGAACGAGTTGTACAGAAAGCTGTTGCCAGCTGTTTTGTTTCTGATGACATTTGTTACTGTGATGACTATGCTGCTTGTTTATATGGATACTGTGGGTGAGTGTGGTCTAGCGGTGAGACGCGTCAACTCATCATCGATGAGACTCATGTTCAAACCTCGCTAATTCTGACCAATGTAACTTTGTTATATGTACTTTGGTCGTTCAGTGCCTATAGGCATGGCGGTGGTAAAAGAGTGATTTACAGACTGATGATGGTTATTAGCCCAGTCTGCCATCCTGGGGTAGTACCAACACTTTCGAATGTAACACCCGTGAAGTGACCTTGTCATGTAACGAGAGGAGTGTTGTGCACTGTCAATCTGGATGGTACATGCTCGTCTCATGAAACCGGCATAGTAGAGGCGACTGCTGACTGGATTTATCTGTAGTAGCAGTTGTATCCATTCATAGACTGCACTTTAGCTTTATACCAGGCGGAGGGTTGTCACATGCCGAGTTACAATAAAAATAAAACGGTGAACTGGCGCTGTGGTCCTTTAGAAAATAATTTATATCGGTTAATGTCTTTGTAAGTGAGATGGTTTGCATCCCTGTAGTCAGCTGATATACACAAGAAGGCCAGGAAATTCTTTACATTCTTCCATGTCTGCGGGAGTGCCTTGCCCAAGTCCTGGGACTGTGTTATTAAGATAATATTATAAATATAATTTGTTTCTTGCCTGGAATTGAACCTGGGATCTTCACGCAACAGACTCCATTGTATAATTATTTATTTTGCAGCACTGGGCGCTCAGCAATTTCGCCTAAACATGTCACGCGATTATGAGCTGAGTAAAATACAACAAGATGAGCCATCACTTGTGGCATATGTGAGGCAATTGCATACGACACCGAGGCATGGCGTTGATAATACGCTGGTAACACTGGACACTGATAGAATTCAGGTTATTGACGAGGTATTCGGTGAAAAGGTAATGTATTAGTTTAATGAATTTTATGCAAATCTCAATCTGCTGGTCCTTGGGTAGTACTACCACTTTCAAGAGGAGTGTGCACTGGCATAGAGGAGCCGACTGCTCCCTGCAGAGATTTCTTTTTAGTAGCAGTTGTTTCGGTTCATGGACCGCATTCTAGCTTTACATCAGGCGGAGTTGTCATATGCTGAGCTATGAAGTGATGTAGTTTGGAAGTAACTAATAAGAAGACGATTGTGCAGCATAGTGGGAGTGATTGTTGCCTATATACATTATTGTAGCTTGGCATGTGACAACACTCTGCCTGATGTAAAGCTAGAGTGCGCTCCATGAATGGAAACAACTGCTACTACAGAGAAATCTCTGGGCAGCAGTCGCCTCCACTATGCCGGCTTGAGCAGACGAATATGTACCATTAAGATTTACAACGCACACTCAGACTGGACAAATAACCATCATCAGTCTGCCTACTGCTCTTAATTGTAAATATTATATTTAATTATTTCAGCACATTGGTACGTTTGTGGAGATATTGCCTGATGGTCCCCGTGACCCTACGGCTATGTTGTTGGAGTCACGCGGCTGGCGTGGAGTGGTCTCAGTGGCCGCCCCGCCCGCCTTCCTCGTAGTCCGCGCCAAGACTGCGTTACACGCCTGTCTCAGTCCCACTGCCCACCCCAGAGAGGTATTTCATTTGTATACTATTTAAGTAATGTTTTATTTCAGTCAAGTCCGAATCCAGTCAAGTAGTGTTTCAAACAAGTAAAAGGGCAAAGGGCAAACATTGCACATGGGCCATTTTTTTCTTGAGTTTGTCAATGATTTTTAGTTAATTTTTTCACCCAGGTTATTGAGTAATTGGACTTTTAGTAATTGATTATATGTATATGTTTTTTTTGTGTAATTAAACATTGTTTATTGACTTGGAAACGATATCTTGATATAATTGAAATAAGTTAACGAAAAAATAAGATATTGTTTTGTTACCAATATCAAGCAGTATATTATTAGGTATCAAGTGGGCTCAAAAATGGGCATTCTCCTTTAAGAGTGAAGTGTGCACAGACTGGCATAGTGGGAGGGATTGTTTTCTGCATACATTTCTCTTTAGCTCAGCATCAGGTGGAATGTTGTCATGTGCCGAGCTGCAATAAAAAAGTTTAATAAAGTTGTTTTGTATTTTTCAGGTGAGCTACCATGACTCGAGTTCCTTGTCGTCCGGGTTCAGCTCTCGTGTGCTCTGTCTGCCACTGTATACGATATTGCTGTCGGCCGACCTGAGTAAGTGCGACTGGGTGTTGTTGACGGGGCACAGTGCGTTGCCAGCACTTAGACATACACCGTTTGAGTATATCACGTTGCGGGTAAGTTCTTTGCAATTACTTTAATAATAAAAAACCTTTTCAAAAAAAAGTTGAACCGACTTCAATAAACACTAAAAGCACTTAAAAGTGTAAAATAATTTTTAACAAGAGTATCTACACACAAAGTAATAAACATAAACACTAATAGGTGTTTATTATGTACAAATTAACTGTCTACATACCTACCACATTTTTGGAGTAGGTGCCAAGCAATATCAATTCAAAAAATTGTTTCGAAATCTGTAACGTATTACATGTTTTTATGATAGGAAATACACTTAGATATCTTTCTAGATATCAAGTATATCTATAAACGTTTGCTTGGCACCTACTCCAAAAAAGTGGTAGGTATGTGGACAATTAATTTGTACATAATAAACACTTATTAGTGGTTTATGTTTATTACTTTGTGTGCAGATACTCTTGTGAAAAATTATTTTTCACTTTTGAGTGTTTATTGAAGTCGGTTCAACAACTACAAACTTCAACTACTACGGATTTTACTTAAATAAAGATTATTATTATTGTTACTAAGCCGGCATAGTGGAGGCTACAGCAAATGTCTCTCGTGAATCGCGCTCTGATCATGATGTGTTTTAAAAAATGTGTATTTTTTGAAGTATTAAAAGTAAAATTGTTTCCCCAGTTGATAGAAGTTCGTGCGCCAAACGCGACCATACAAGAGCAGACTACGGCCTTCCTCAGAACGCGCAATTACTCCGTCAAAGCGACGTTCGACGACGGAGTTCTCTATATGCTTAATGATATTCGTGATAAGTAAATAATTATATAATTACAAATATTGTTAAGTCTCTTCGCTTATAAGTGAAATGTATTGTTCAAAAATTTCTTTACGGAAATACTGATTTATGGTGGTGCATGCTCGTCTCCTCGAGCCGGCATAGCGGAGGCGACTGCTGCCCGTAGAGATTTATCTGTAGTAGCAGTTGTTTCTGTTCATAATAAAATAATGTTTTATTGGCGACACTGAATGTAAAACTGAAAAAGAATTACATGAAAGGAAAACGTCCTAATAGTGATCTCATGAAATAACATAATTAAAAGATAAATAAGTTGTTTTAATAACTAAAAAAAATGGAATATTTTTTTAAATATCAGTGTTGCCGGCAAAACATGTTTTTGTTTCCTGACGATTTTAATCAAAAATGTGGGGAAAATTGACAGCTATATTGGCAACACTCAACAGTGTCACTGCTATTGAAATTGACTGCACATTCCTTACACATTTAACAAGTGTTTATCTCATTTTGTTTCCCTCAAATTTATATCTCAAAGCACAGACAAGATGGACGAATTACAATATTTCTTTCCATAAAATTAATTCATAATTATTGTTAAATTTAAATTGCAATATTTTTAGGAATGTGCACTGTCAATCTAGATAGTTCATACGGCCGGTATAGCGGAGGCGACTGCTGCCCTTAGAGATTTATCAGCAGTAGCAGTTGTTTCCGTTCATGGACCGCACTCTAGCTTCACATCAGGCGGAGTGTTGTCACATGCCGAGCTACAATTTAAAAAAAAATCGCATTCCATAATACGTGATTTTAAGGGATAGGCAGGGTTATGGAAATGCACAAACTGTAGGAATACTTTAAATGTTTATTGTTAAGAAAATTATTTGTAATTTTACACGAGGCAAGTTTTACGATCCAGGCCAGGCCAGGAAAGTTTAACAAGATTGGGTTTTGAGAGCCACTGTCTTACTGGACTGGCCTGGCCTGTGTGTCTCGAATATTCGTGTAATTTAATTATTATAAACAAAAGAAGTAATCTCGAGTTTCAAAAGTGCCTTAGTATAAGAATTAATTTTAATATTAATTGAATATTCTCTCAGTAATTTTGTGCTCATTTTTAAGAAACGTATGTTATTGTTAGAATACGATTTTAATTATTGCTCTTAGCACTTTTTTTTCATTAAATTATTTAGTTGCAACTCGTGTGGTCATGTTTTACCTCTATGGTGCAAATTCGTCTCATCAAGTCGGAATAGTGGAGGCGACTGCTGCTTATAGATTTCTGTGTAGTAGCAGTTGTTTCCGTTCACGGACCGCACTCTAGCTTTTCATCAGGCGGAGTGTTGTCACATGTCGAGCTACAGTTGAACTGAAAGTATTGTTCATATTATTTTTGTAATCTCAGTTAAGAAATTTGTATTTTTCTGTAATGTTCTTTTTATTCATTCCAATATTTTATTATTAATATTTTTGTATAACAACGAATAATTGATCTTTATTCTGGAGATATTTTTTGTGTCTATGGTAAAGGATGCGAGTCGAAAACTTGCAGGAATCTTTTACACTTGCGACCATAGATTTTAGCTTATTATTTCAAGACTGATGTTTTTTTTTATAAAAGAAACTATTTTTAATAATTTATTTTTTTTGCTATTTTTTTTTAAATTATCAAGTGATTTGTAAGGTTTTTTTTTATTCGTAGATTTAAATTACTAATTACCTAGTGTATGCTTTTTAAATGTCTCTTTTTTAGATTAAGTTCAAGATGTTTCATAAATTTTTGGTCAAATAAATGATTCGCTTGAAATTTATACGAATTTTATTTAAATCAACCTCTATTCTAACTAACCCTAAAGTAGTTGTCAAGTTGTAATAAATTAGATAAGCCTACCTCATCAAACGGACTCATTGTGGACACTATTTTATTTTGACTTTTCGAGCAGGATTGTCAGAGATGGGCAGTTGTGCGTTTTGGAGTGGTGGGCAGTGATGGCTATCCCGTCTTAGGATAGAGCCGCCACTTTCAAATGTTACTTCCGTCGGTATAGTAGGGTCGACTGCTGTCCGTAGAAATTTCCCTACCAACGAAACATATCGGTAACAATCTTGCGTGGTGTTGCTAGCAGAAGTATCGTGAGTCATTAATATTGTATACAGGGAGCTTGACATGATTTCCATCAGTTATGTCCCGGAATAATGTGCCATTTCACATTTGATTCATAATAATGATAGCCATAAATAAAACAATGCATTTTTTGTGTTTCGTTTATTGTTATATGGTTGTTTACATTATGTTGAACATTTGCCAAACCATATCGACACTAATCGATTATAAATTCAATTATTACTAAAAAATATTACAAAGTAAATTGTGTGCAATTTCTCACAATAAACCCTGTCTTATGTTCTCTAATATACATATATATTTAAAAATATTACAAACACATACTTTTCATGTTTCATATTAACGCTGGAGATTTTTCGAATGTTAGATTAAAACAAAAAGAAGAAGATTTTCTGAAGTTCACTATTAAAAGCACAATTGCAGCATCCAATACTCGTGGCGTACTCGACGTTGCCAGATTGCAATGCGAGGGAGACAGAATGTTGTCACTTATTTACGTATATGTCAAGTTAAAAAACGGTCAGTCGTCGGAGCGAAGTCGAAGCGACCACACGTCTGAGGGTGCCACGTGGAGTATTCGCATATGGGTCTAACATTGACAGTTGTTGTGACTGTGTACCTACCCTCACTAACATTGATTAGCGAGTAGCCAAAGTAGTGTTTGGAAAATAATTTTAAATCTAGGTTGAGGGGTCTTTTTGTTTTAATCTAGGTCTCGAATATCTTTTAAAATCTGGGATGAGCAGAACAAGTTGCATAACAGTTCAAACAATAAAAATCGTCCAAATAACTACTTCCCCAAATAAACAATCTCGAGCGTCAATAAAACATTACAAAAAACAGCAATAAACATAATAATTGTGCGACAACAATACTAAACTATATATCTAAACACTAAAAAAACATAATTAAAAAAAATTATTGCTTTCAAAATCTCTCCACGATAAAATAAATGGAAGAACTAACATCATAATAATGCACCTAAATAAAAAAAATAAACAATCCCTCTACATCTTGTCGCCGCCGGTTCAAGTCCAGACATTTTTTCTAATACAAAATGGTCCATAAAAAAATTATATAATAATATTGCAACAGACTTCCGGCAACATTAATGGCTGACAAACAGAATTTGCAAATAAGCACCGTAGAAGGATTAAATAGTAAAAAATAGTGATGTTAATAACCAAGTATCGATAATTAATCACAGTCCGAATCATCGACAATATGGCCGTCGGAGTCAATGCATACTATTTTAATTATAAACTAAATCATAAATAAAATATATTAGAATTAACTTTAATACAACTTTATTAAAATTCAACCTTTTTGTCACAATTACAAAGGATGACAATCATTTTTTAATTGTAGCCCGACATGTGACAACACTCCGCCTGATGTAAAGTTAGAGTCCGGTCCATGAATGGAAACAACTGCTACTACAGACATATATCTATGGACAACAGTCGCCTCCGCTATGCCGGCCTGAGGAGACGAGTATTCACTACCTATATTGACAGTGCACACTCCTCTCGCTGTACCTGGCTACTTTCGAACTGCTTGGCATTGATTTTCCTGTTGGTTGACTGCCACCAAATGCATTTACTAAATTAGCTGCCCGAACAAATTAAATTTAAACTAAAATAACATAAAAGTTGGAATGATCATAATTAAATGCTAAATAAACGAATTGTAAATACTGAAAAGTTATAAAATAAGCCCTTTTGAATGGGGTTTTTAAAATAATATTTCTATAATAAATATTAAATCTTTTATTATAGAAATTCCTATCCTGATCCTTTAGCGTTGTATCAATAAGAAATTATACAATTTTGAATAAAAAAGTAGTAAAAATGTTCAGCCTCTCCCATCCCCATACCAAAGGGGGTAAAAAAACGACAACAAAATACACACAACATCAAATAAGTACCATTAAAACATCAAAATGTTGTAAAATACATTTTGAAATGACACGTTAAAAATATCGATAACATTGCGTATGTACATCACTATACTATTGTTTTATTACCGATACATTAATTTCAAAGGAGAATGCCTATTTTTGGGCCCATTTGATACCTAATAGTTTGGTAACAAAACAATAAAATAAAATTTGATTTTTTTTGTTAATTTAGTTAATTACTCAATAACCCAGGTGAAAAAATTAAAACTGATTAGTAATAAGTAGATTTATTTTTCTACAAAATTAACTAAAAATCAATAAAAAAATCGTGGGCCCATTTCTCTTAGACGAATGGGCATTCTCGTTTGCGGTTAACGTTGTTAGTATGCAGCCGAGGTACATTTCTAATTAACGCAATGCAACTCATTATATAAAATTAAGACTTATCGATATCTTTATATAAAAAAATTACTTTGACACGTGGATATACAGTAGAATCCGTTTATTACGACTCCGTCTATATTGATCAACCGCCTATTATGAAATGGTTACACAGCGAAGTTTATAACCAAGTCGGATATAATGACGACTTCGCTTATAGTGACATGTCACTTATTGTGGCCCATGCAAGTGTCGCCAGCCGATGATCTAGGGGGCAAGTTGATATGGGGGATGAGAAAAGTATGAATTGTAGGTAAAGTACATGAAGCTTTTCACTTGTAGTACGAGCCTTACATCTACGGCGATTGTAATAACAACGGTGCAGAGTCTAACGTGTAAAGCTACACGAGCTCTTGACTGTATAATAAATAAATTTACATTTAACAACTTTTTTAGAATCTCTTGAGGGGGGCGGCTGCCCCTCCCTGCTCCTCCTTGGGCCCATGTTTAATAAATTGCGTCCAGTTATAGTGACCGACATGATTCCTAACACCTCCGGCAGCGTTCGGGAGAGTCACGTGTTACCCGACGACGTTCGGCGCGTGCATGGTTTTTTGTTTCGAGTCTCAGTGGTATTAGAGACTGTTATTACAATATAAGGAAAAGCAAACAAGCATTACTGATTTCTTATGTAAATAATGAAAATATATACATACATATGTACTTATTAATAATACGTATAATTTGATTTATCTCTATTAACAGGAGATTGTTGATTTTCTACAAAAATGACGTCCGCTTAGTACGACGTATCTGTTATTTCCCTTCGAGGTCATTATAAACGGATTCCACCGTATATATATACAATCTATATGCAAAAAATAATACACGACCTGGTGCCATATGAAAACGTATGCATTTTTATTGTAACTCCGCCTGATGTAAAGCTAGAGTGCGGTCCACGAACGGAAACAACTGCTACTACAAATAAATCTGTAGAGTCGCCTCCGCTATGCTGGTCTGATTACAGTGCACACATCTCCGCGTTTAAGACTATCCCTTCTAATCACTTAATATCATTTTGTTCCCCCGCACCGGCTGTTTCATGTAGGCGTAATAAAAAATTACATTACGAAATGATTACGTGGAATATTCTAAAAATGAATTTTCACAATTACTTATATTTAAATAAGATTAAAAAAACAACAATTATTCCTTCTTTCTTTTTTGTGATGTGTTTTTTTTTTAAATTTTCCGTATTCATAACTGTGATATGCACCAAACCACTATCTCAACATAAATATATAATATATTTATTAAATAATATCTTCTATTAATTACAATTTAAAAAATCTACATTTATTGTAAAATATTTCTCGAATACAAAAAGTTATATTGTCATTTTTTTTATTAAAAATTGTGTCGGTTCTTGTCGCACTAAAAAACAACAAAAAGTGTGTTCTCATCACTTCGAGCATTGGTATAAAATCAAGCCGGCATATCGGAGGCGACTGCTGCAGCAACAGTCACAACATGCAAAATGACAATGTTTACAAAAAAAAAAATTAAGAATAATTAATGGGAATAATACTCAACCTAGTCAAAAGTAGTACGGACAGCAAAAAAAATCTTTAATAAATATATATTTTATTAATATTTAATAAATGCGTTCTTTTAAATATTTGTTTAATTTGCCTCGACCATAAAATATGAAAAAAAAAACTAAATCTTAATTTTGTAAAAGTATTCTCCAATGGACAGTGGGTAAAAACCGACACAATTTCAACCTACATATAAAAAAAGAATGTTGTAAAATCCCAGTAGCTCAAAGCAGGCACAAAAATGAGCATCTTATTATAAAAATGAATTCTGATTACTATACTGCTGACGATAATTATTATTGAGACCCAATCCGAATTGCGGATTGGACATCGGCGGTGGCAAGCTCTTCGCCGGTGAATTTGGACTACTTTTCAATTGGTTAATAGATGGAGCCGGTCCCGCTTTAGGGCTGCGCGGTGCTAATAAGTTATCGACATCGATATTGATAGAGCCGGTAGTGTCGGCCCACGTTGCGCCTAATTTTGTCGATGTCTGCGGTTTATTGTTGTTGTTATTATTGGTGACGTTGTTTGGTGTCGATGGCGCGAGGAGCGATGTCGGAGTCAAACCTGTAATTTTCAATTTCATAAATAAAAAATAAAACAAAAAAAAAAAAATCAAGCCAAAATACAATAGAAGAGAGAAACGGTAAATAAAACGATAGTTAAAATTCAATTAACTTATTTATTTACTACAATACTAAAAAAAAACGGTTTATATTACTGTAAGAATTTTTTTTATTTTGTTTAATATGGCATTATAACAATTTGCCAGTGTCAAAGTAAACATTTTTGCATCAAGTTAATAACATTGTGCATCACCAGTCATTCATTCATCACACCAAACAGTCAAGTCTCAGACAAGTCTAAAATTGCTTCAGTAAAGTGGTAGAATCTTTACTGAAACTTCCAACGGAGTTTTGGAAGGAAAATGGAAACACAGGTTCTCTTCTTTTAAATTGTTTGCCCACACTCACGCACGTTCACGAACACTTAATGGTTAATAAACCGCCATTATTACACATTAACACTCGAAGAACACACAAGTTTAGGAAAATAATTCAAGACAGATCACCTAACGTCTCAAGATGGCCGCCAAAACTCCCTATAAGAAAATAACCTAACCTAACACAATATGTCTGCATATGCCTGTACTAACAACAAAAATAAGAAATGTACTCACAAAAGTTGCAAAAAATAAAACCTATTTTTATTTGTTGACCGTACAGCGGGTAGTATACACAAATATACATTGGTACAGTTCTAAAGTACTAATACCCGAATTATAGGCAAATTCTTTTATTTAACATCACTATCTCCTTCTTTGAAAGCTTTCTCGATCAAAAGCAAGACTTGGCCAGCCAACATTCCAATGTCAGAGTTCCCGGATGCTCCGCTCAATTCAATATTTGTCAACAAACCGTATAACCATTCTCTCAAAACGATAAACTGCTCAAACAATTCACTCCTCAACAAATTGTTCGGTAAGGCCAGCACAATGGAGGCGATCAATGAAATAACACACATTTTAATCTTAATTTCAGAATTAAATCTCAAATATAATATTATATCGATTATTTCTGTGGAATAACGGAGGCAATTCGGACAATTCTTCGATGCCAATATTATATTACCGACAACGGACAAATATTTCAATAATAATATGTTATCGGTATCATTTGTCATGTCGTGATGATTCAGAGTGAGCTGCTTGCGGCCGAAACCGAACACGAGCGGGTAAAAGAAACCATCAGAGACGCTCGCGAATTCATTCTTTTTAGCTTTAGCCAGATGATGTTGGCGTTTCGAATGGAAATATCTTGTTTTGTTAATCAATCTGCGTCGTATGATCTCCTCTGCGGACACCTCTCGCTCTATTTCTCTAATTTGTACCGTATTACTCCGAGCTAAAGGTTCATTTTTCGTTTTAATATCGGCTATTCTATTAGCAGCCTCCGATATAATGTCCAACATCAAGATCTTCGTAGCTATCGAATACCTCCCCACGTCCGTATGAAATTCTTTACATAAATATTCTACTGTCGGTTTAGGATGCGCACAGACGACAGCCACGCACGTATCGAACCGCAAACCTTCGAAATCATCAACGTTATACTTGCAATCTAAATGCACGAATACACTTAACATTTCGACGGCAACTTTACTATCGTCGTTTCTTAGTTGTTCAACTAAATCTCGCGCCGCGTGTAAACAGGCTTCGAAGTCTTCGTAATCCTTCGTGTCGTTCAGCCTTTCGAGTAGGTCTCTGATGTGAGCAGGTCTCTTCTTATCGGCGACCGATATGTCGTTGGATAAATCGTATGCGACTAACTCGTCGTCAGAATCTAGATCATCTTCATCTATTTCAGTTTTGACTTCATTTTTAATTGCAATCAACTCTTTTTTACATTCAAACTTTAACGGTTTAACAATTACAACTTTCTCAGGTTCAATTCCATGAACTTTATTAGCAATTATATCCAAAACTTCGTCAACGTTTATACAGTTTTGTTTGTCACCATTGTATGTACAATCCAGAAGGCATTTGGTATTAATTTCATTAAAATTATTATAAATATCATTACATTTGTCACCCATGCTCGTGTAATCGAATTTTAATTCTATATCTTTTCCAGCGTCTTCAATGTCTTTAATATTTCTCAATACAATCTCGACGGTGGCCATTCCGACTGCACGAATTTCAGCCGTCAACACGCTCAAGTGTTTTGACATACCGTCGAACAGTATATTCTTCAACGCCTGCGCGTTCCATTTCCGGTCATCTCTCGACAGTACTGTCAAATATTTCACTGTCAAAATCAATAGTTGCGATATGAACGCGTGTCGTTCTAACTGTACCGTCTTCAATGATCCACTTTCCGACCAAATGGTGGCCAATTTGACAGCAAAATTTGCCAAAACATCGATACTACTGCTCGTCGACAAATAATAGATTAAATTCTCGACCAAAAGTGTATTTTTAAATTCACGCACATTTATGTTTAGCGTCTTGAACGTGAGCGCTCGTTCCCAATCTTTATTCCTATCGATATTGTCGCTCAGTATGTTCTTAATCGGTTGCGCATCACTACCATAGTTAATAGTGCAGTTCTTGAGGAGGTTCACTGCGAAATTATCGATAGACTGTCTGCTCAAATGCGACACGCACGTTTGTATTAATTTTCTTCTAACAAATTTGCTCGGCGCTTTCGCATCCGACCAAGAGATTAAAACTCTAATGAACGACTTGAAGCTATCCACGTTTCCATATAATATTATTAATTTTGAAAGCAAATATGACAAAAATGTCACATCATATTTGGCATCATTATAATACGAGCTGTCCACCATGAAATCCATGGCTCTCAAAACTTGGTAAATTAAAATATATGAATAATTATCTCTAATGAAAGCGTCAGGCGTCTCTCGCTCTAATCTATTGGCGACCCTTTCGGGCAATGTTGCCAGCGTTTGAACGTAATTTTCCCATTCCATCTGCATTTTAAACTTATCCTTTTCTTGTACAAATTCAGTGTTGCCACAGTCAATAATAGCCGTTAGAACGCAATCGCTCCTCACATATTTTAGTAATAAATCACTTATAATTTTCAAGTCAGTTTTATTGCGAGAACTTTTGAAGTAACCTGTTAATATTTGTAAACTCTCGTTCGTTGATTGAAAGCAATCTTCTATTAAAAATAATTTTGTTATGTTCTCATCAAAATGCGGCCACAAATTAGTCAAATTCTCCATCAGAAGCGAGCAGCAATTCGAATATTCGCTTATTAACTTTTCATTCATAATAAAATCATCCGTTTTCATCAGCTTTTGTACTGTGACAGGTCCGGGTGAGTGTTTTTCGACTAAATCAAACTTCTCTTGAACCAGTTTCCGTTCTCTGTCAGTCTTCAATACATCTACAGCGTTTAATACATTAATTAATTGCGCAAAAGCTTCATGTAATATTTCTTGACGTTTTGTTTCCTTCTTAATATCTGAAAATAAAAAAAAACCTCAATGTGCCCAAAACTTTTCATTCCTTTATCACAAACAATACTGTATTTTGGCTTAAGTTTTTCAAAAATAATAACTGTAAATACAACGCAAACACTTTTTTATACACTGCATGAGCTACAAAGAAATGTCTATAGTCGCCTCCACCATGCCGGCTTAAGGAAATACCCGCGTTATGCCTAATTACTTCCAAGCTGACCTCGAAATGCGACAAGGTAACTTAACAGATGTTTGACCGTGGATAGTTTTTTTTTATTGTAGCTCGGCATGTAACACTCCACCTGGTAAAGCTAGAGTTCGGTCCATGAATAGAAACGACTGCTACTACAGAGATATCTCTACAGGCAGCGGTCGCCTCCACTATGCCGGCTTGAAGAGACGAGCACGTACCATGCAGATTGACAGTCCACACTTCTCTCGTTATATCTGGGTGTTACATTCGAAAGCGGTGGTACTGCCCCAGGACGGCAGACTGGGCTAATAACCATCATCCGTCTGCCAACCACTCTTACAAAGGATGCGTTCCAATAGAAAGTACGACGCACTATGGACGCCACACGTTATGATCACCAAAATTAAAGAGTGGTAGGCAGACTGATGATGGTTATTAGCCCAGTCTGCCGTGTTGGGTTAGTACCACCACTTTCGAATTACACACCCGTGAAGTGACTATAGTTTAGCTTTTCATCAGGCGGAGTGTTGTACTAAAAACCTGATTATCCTTACCGTGTGTGAGGGTCGGTTGTAATGTAGTATTTGCCAGGTCTCCAGTTAACATATCAACACTGGAGGCAGCATTTGGCGCGTTCACACTCAACGAGAGTGAAGACAGAGCAGACTCCGCTGGTGAAAGATCAGTCAGTAGATCTAGGTTGGACGTAGAACTGTGGGGAACCGCTGCCGGTGATGGACCTGCAAATAATATATTTCATTTGTTTCATTATCCTATAGATGGTGCACATTCGTCTCCTCGAGCCGGCATAGTGGAGGCGACCAAAATAGAAGCTAAATTCAATCTACAGATAGATCGTGTGACAAATGTAAAAAAAAATATATTTTTTTAAAGTCTGTACTAAGCTAATGCTAGTAGTATCACAGGCACTGTGGGACTAAAGTACATATTTACATTGGTACCGGTCAGAATTTAGAGATGTTTGAACACGGGTCTCGTTCCTCTACCGCTAGACCACGGCCTCTCTCGGATTTAAAAAGAAATTACTTTGTAGTCTCAAGAAGAAAAATTTCGACGCATTTCTTTGTGTAAAATTTTAAATAATATTTTTTTTTTTTTTTTTTTAGCTCTTTTCTGCAACACTATCTGTCACAGTAAGGACATTCAGCGTTGGTTGTGGGTTATTGGGTTTATTTGGTATGTGCGGTACATGTCCAGTGACATGTCCTTCTCGATATCAGCGGAGGAGCTCCTTAACATCCTCCAGATTTGGGCTATGCGAGGTCTCTTGGCGCTTTCCTTTTTAATCTTCGTCTCGGTTTTGTCTTTGTGGGGAGCTCGGAAGCAAGTTTGTTGGGGTGGTTTAACATGCGGTCTTTGTATTTTCTTGCTGTATTACAAGCAACTGTTCTTACAGCGGGTATATTTAGATCATTATGGATAGATTCGTTTGTTATGAACCATGGCGCATTTAACATTGTTCGTAGAGTCTTAGATTGGAATCTTTGTAATAAATAAGTTTAATAAACACACCAGCAGTAGAAGCGGTGTCATTAGTGAATGCAGAAGTGAAGTCAGCAAAACCATCGTTAGCTGGTGGGACACTCTCGAACGCCGCACTGAAATCACCAAAATCTGCATTCTCCGTCGAAGGTGGCTTCGGTTCGTCCGCTCTGAAATTTGTACACAACAATCATTTAGAGTGGTTGACAGGTATACGCACTGTCAACTTGGATGATGCGCATGTCTCCTCAAGCCGGCATAGCGGAGGCGACTGCTAAGATTAGCGTTAGAAAAAAGATTACCTAAAATAAAAATTATTTACAATTTCAAATGTCGCGTTTCGGGAACAGTTTGAAAGTAGCCAGGTATAACGGGAGGTGTGTGCCCTGTCATTCTAGATGGTGCAAGCTCGTCTCCTCGGGCCGGCATAGCGGAGGTGACTGCTAGCTTTTGCTTTTGGCGTCCCCTTAAATTAAACCCTCTGGATGTTGGCCGCGGTACATCCACGCCATCCTCCCGTCCAGATCTGGTAAGATGGTTATCTATAGTAATATCTATGAGTAAGATGTACCTCGGATCAAAGTCGTCTTCCGCATTAGTGTGCTGATGCTTGGGGCATGTTTTGAATAGATCGTCGAGTATCTCCTGTTTGTTGGTCGAAGGTGGTACTGATGGTTTCCCATAGGAGGCGGCTGCACCTGATAAATCAAAACATAATTGTTATAGTTTTATTTGTCTAGTAGCTCCATGATCAGACAACCACTAATATCATAGACAGCTGTCCCCTCCACTATCCTGACTTGAAAGAGACGAATTTCTCTCGTTTTATCTGGTTACTTTCAAACTGTTCCCAAAACGCGAGTAGGTCACATTCGAAAGTGGTGGTACTATCCCAGAATGGCAGACTGGGCTAATAACCATCTACCTACCACTTTTATTGGTGGGATACATTGCATTGCATATAGCAATTTTTTTTTAAATTGTAGCTCTATTAAGGCAAATAGGCACTATTTAGGAGTGTTAGGTAGACTGATGATGGTTATTCGTCCAGTCTGCCATCCTGGGGTAGTACCACCACTTTCGAATGTAACACCCGTGAAATGACCTTGTCGCGTTTCGGGAATAGTTTGAAAGTAGCCAAGTATAACGAGTGTGCACTGTCAATTTAAGATGGTACATGCTCGTCTCCTCAAGCCGGCATAGTGGAGGCGACTGCTGCCCGCACAGGTTTCACTGTAGTAGCAGTTGTTTCCATTCACGGACCGAACTCTAGCTTTACATCAGGCGGAGTGTTGTCACAAAAAAAAAAAGAAATAGACGACTTACCGAGATCAATTTTCTTGACGGGTGTTGTTTGTTTCTGTTTGACAGGTGTCTTGAGTGATATATTCAGCGTTCTGGGCTCCTCCTCCTCTCTGGAGCCTGGACGTGATGTATCCAACGCCTCAACACGGTCGCGGTATATGTTCTCTCTGAAATTCCGACCAGTAGCAATGTAACTGTGTACTTTGGTCGCTCGGTACTTGTGATACTAGCCTAGCTTAGTACAAGCATTAAAAAAAACCTCATTGATCATCTAGCTACAATATTTTGAAGAGTGAGACTGATGCTACCATTACCTAGCTAGCCATACTACCATTTTCAAGTGGTCTTCAATCATCTACCTAGATGATGCACATCATCTCCTCAAGCAGGCATAGCGAGGGCTACTGTTACACCGTTTCTCTATGGTAGCAGATTACAATGACTTTTAAAAATACAAATGAAGTAAACAAAAACACATACTTGTTGGGTCTTCTGTTTCCATAATCGCCATCCGAGTCCTCGGCACGCTCGTAATCATCATCTTCGTTCTTTTCACGAGACTCATCTGCGCATGAGATTAAAATATTTTTATTAGAATGGCACTAGCTTTACGTCAGGCTGAGTGTTGTTCCGATATGTCGATGTAAAGCTAGAACAAGTTACAGGCAGCAGTCGCCTCTACTATGCCTGCTTGAGGAGACGAGTGTGCACCATGTATATTGACAGTGCATACTCCTCTCGCTATACCTAGCTACTTTCAAACTGCTCCCGAAACACGACATGGTCTCATCACGGGTGCTTATAACCATCATCAGTCTGCCTACCACTCTTTAATAGTGCCTATAGCCATTGAGCGACCATAGTTACATTGGATAGAATTAGTGAGATTCGAACACGGGTCTCATCGATTGTGAGGTCACCACGGCCGTTCTCAAATAACACATAAATCACAGGTATATTACCCCAAGCAATACCGCCCCTATCAGTATAATCGCCCCAGTTGCTGCCGCCCCTTGCACCGAGCACCGCTGCCTCGGAAGACATTCCAATATACTTGTCCTTGTTCTTCTTTGCCTTCTTTCTCTCTTCACGGAGTTTATCGTCATCTTGAATGAAGTCAATCAGCTCGCGCACCTTGTGACGTATGTTAATACCCTGGAAATTACAAAATATTATGTTTTAATTTTAATAAATTTAAAATTAATCCTAATTGTGAAGATTCTTGGCAACTAGCGGGAGTTGGGAGGGCCGCCGATGGTAACCAAAGTGACAATGTAGCCTAGTGGTCACGGGCACGTGTATGCATAGCGGAGGATGTAGATTCAATTCCTTCCTCAAATCACGGCAACACAATATGTTGATTTTACTCTTTATAATTTTTCATCATAATTTAATAATAACAAAGACAAAGGACAATGCCCATTTACGGGCCCACTATTTTAGTATCTAATAGTTTGTTAACAAAACAATATTCTAATTTTTTTTTTCACTTATTTACCACATTGTTTACCAATCAAAAGACAATGTTTAATTACATAAAAAATAGATATCATCAATTTATTAAAGCATTTAATATAATAATAATAACCTCAAATATTGCATCAGAGAAAATCTAATTACTCAATAGCCAAGAAGAAAAAAAATCAAAACTGGTTAGTTATAAGGAATATTAATTTATTTTTCTACAAAATGAACTAAAAATCACTGATAAACTAGAGAAAAAAATTGTAAGTCCATTTCTCTTAAGACGAATAGTCATTCTCCTTTTACAAAAAACAAATCAGAGCACTTAAATATACCAAACGTGTGTAATAAAAAAGCAAATAAAATGATATACAAGCTGGGATGATTGCACTAACTAGAATAAAAACACAAATTCTACCTGATCCTTTCCCATCTCATCGACAAATGTATAATTCTCCAATGACCTTAGATCATAGATATGCTCCCGTGCAGACGTGACGACACGCTCGGAGCCATTGCGCACCAGATATGCGAGGAGAAGTAAACACTGCAATTATAAAAAAACATTTTAATGCCCAAGATAATAATCTTTCTTATCATTTTATTTTTAAAGTATCATGTGATGTCTCAAATTCTATTGCAATTCTTTTTACTTTTCTAGGGCATCGGGACACTCTTGGATGAATGCGGAAACTGGCAGGGATGGAGGGGATGGAGAGACCTGTGTGGGTTCAGTCAATGCAGACCTCCACTCACACGGAAACCAGAATGACAATGATTAAATATTAATTGTATGAGATTCTTTTTTATTTCCCTCCAAAATTTTGTTGGAACCTCTGGTGGATTGCAACACTTTGCTGACTACCCAATAAAAAAGATATTTTTGGCTTGACTGGAACTTGCTTAATGTAAACAAGCTAAGAACGGCCGTTAGACTAGACGTGTGAACTCTTAATCGACAGACCTCTGTGTTCAGACCTTGCCAAATTCTGATCAATGTAACTTTGTTATATTTACTTTGGTCGCTCAGTGCCTATAGGCAGAGTGGTAGGCAGACTGATGATAGTTATTTGTTCAATCTGCCGTCCTGAGGCAGTACTACCACTTTCGAATGTAACACTCTAGAAGTGACCTTATCATGTTTCGGCAGCAGTTTGAAAGTAGTCAGGTATAACAAGAGGAGTATGAGGAGTGTGCACTGTCAATCTGGATGGTACGTGCTCGTCTCAAGCCGGCATAGTAAAGGCGACTACAGATTTCTCTGTAGTGGCAGTTGTTTCTTTCATGGACCGCACTCTAGCTTTACATCAGGCGGAGTGTTGTCACATGCCGAGCTACAATAAAAAAATATTACAATTACTGCTAAACTAAGTATGTATTATACTATTAAAAATACCTAGTACCTGTAAACTATTGTTTAAATTGTAAAATGTACCTTATAAGTTCTTCTCCAATAAGATCTATTATCATGTAGCATCCTCCTCCATAGCATTGACATAACTTCAGGGAAATGTTCATATGTGAATGTTGCAAGTGCCAGTTCAGCCATTTGCTGACCCGTCGGACCCCAGGCCTCCGCTGACGTGGCTTCACGGACCTTTCCCTCCACCTCAGTGTAGTTCATTACCACATTCGTTCTAGAAGGTGATATTTTTTAAATAAAGATGAAATTTTTCAGAAAATTCTAGATGTTACCCACAGATAATTTCTTATGTATGGGATATAAACCTTACATAGATATAAAATAGCTGTACCGCTTTGCTCACCAAGTTTAATAGAAAAAAGCATAATGGTTTCCTCAATAAAAGGGCTATATAACTTCTCAAATCAGATTCCAAAGATTGGCTGTATACATTTTTAAGTTACAAAGTTACGGACTCTACATTATTACCTACAATAGTGTACATTTAAATACTTACCTACAACACACATTATACTATGATATTACTAATGAGTTACATTATAAAAAAAATGTTAATTACTTTTTAATTACCTATATTTAGTTTTCAACAAACAACTATTTAGTTTGAATAAAATAGGGCGGGTAAAATTAAAGTTACGAATAAAAAATGTTTTAAAAAGGTGATTTTTCACTTTAAAAATGTGACTAAATTCACTAGTTCTTTCAAGAAATATTCTATAAGAATAATATTTGCATAAATAACACGTATATCACTTTATTTATAGAATATTCGTATGTGAAATTGCACATTAAGTGACCTTGCAGCGTTCAACCATAAAAGGAAATATTTTCAATAGGTTTTACTTCACTTTCAATAGGTGAAAATCAAAGAACAATCAAAAATTATTTATGTAACAATACGTGCAAATTATCATAATTAAGACCTATTGTAGGAAATACCTCGATTATATCATTTTTACGCTACCAGATTGACTTTCTGAGTAATGGGAAGAATACAAAATATTCACTCACACTTTGTCGGCCAGTTCCCTGACTTTCCACATACTTATAAAACGCTCCATTATATATTATTATCACTTTCAACACTTATATTATAAAGAAAATCGAAACGAACTTAAAACTTTTAAAGAATCAAAAATAATAGCGTAAAATAGTAGTTGATGATTTGGCTGACATTATTGCAAAATGGCGACAGGTGTGCCTGTGTTGCCAGCCTCTCCTCTCAAGGATGCGTTCATATTTTTAGGGAAAATTAACAATAATAAAAAAGACATTAATAATTATAAAAATCTATATTATAATACACAGAAACATTTATAACATTTCTAATTCCACGTTTTACGGATAACAGCTAACACTGATAAGTATTTCAGCCACAAATAAATAATAATTATTATAATAGATAATTTAACAGAAAATAATATATTATTACGCTTCGACATTTCAGACCAAAACAAATGAACGCGTATTGGCTGAAAAGTAGTAAGCCCTAATTTACCCACAATTTAAAATTGTTAGATTTTTTACGAATTTATAGGACTAATAATCTGAGTTTCATGACATCTCATTCATAATAAAGAGATGCTTTCTCATGATCCAAGTCAAGTTTTAGACACAGCCTTTTACAGTCTTTGTTCATTTTTTAATATGGTTTTCTCCTTGTAGTGCTCCATAATGTTGCCATAAGTCTATCGCTTTGTTTGCTAATACATCTTCACATTGTTCAGGTAACTGTAATGTAATACTATTATTAATAATAATATGGAAGTTATTTTGGCCTAACTAACTATTCGTTTTTCATTGTACCAACGAATCTTATCAAAGTACTTAATGAATGTTCAAGGAAAGAAAAAAAAAAGAAAAAAAATACCAGACCAAAATTGTATTTCGAACAGTATACTAATAAAAAAATATAATTTGCAATTATGAAAAAAAAAAGCTCTGGTCACAATGTTTACGTACCTCTTGCATACATTTGAGCAATTCCTCAGTTGTATTTGCTTTTAATATACATCTACGTAATGTTATAACTAGCATCACACCAACATATGGCAAGATTTTTGATGAACCACAACATATTTTATCCCAAATCCTGTAAAAGAATACATCACTATAGAGTCTGGCAATTCAATCATGTTCCCAGAGAATTCACTTCTTATGCAGTGCATTATTAGTGTAAAATATAAAATATTAATAAAAAATGGCATATGTGAATGCTCCGCCTGATGTTAAGAGTGTAGTCCATGAACGGAAACAACTGCTACCACAGAGCTACTGCAGCAGCAACTCTGCTATGTCAGCTTGCACCAATAAATGTCCACCACCCAGGGTGACAGGGCAGAGTTCTCTCATTATACCTAGCTATATAAAAGCTGATCCCAAAGCGTGACTAGTATACTTGATGTGAGTTAACACTTGAGTGGTGGCACTACCCTGTAAATTGGCTTTTTATGTATTTACACACAATATAAACAATAAATGCAGCAGTGGTCTAGTGGTGAGACGTGTGAACTCACAATCGATGAGACCCGTGTTCGAACCTCGCTAATTATGCAGGTGCCAATGTAACTTTGTTATATGTACTTTGGTAGCTCAGCGCCTATAGGCGCTATTAAAGAGCGGTAGGTAGACTGATGATGGTTATTAGCCCAGTCTGCCGTCCTGGGGTAGTCCACCACTTTCGAATGTAACACCCTGAAGTGACTTTGTCGCGTTCTGGTAATAGTTTGAAAGTAGCCAGGTGTAACGAGAGGAGTGCGCACTGTCAATCTAAGATGGTACATGCTCGTCTCCTCAAGCCGGCATAGTGGACGCGACTGCTACCCGTACAGGTTTCTCTGTAGTAGCAGTTGTTTCCATTAATGGACCGCACTCTAGCTTTACATCAGGCGGAGTGTTGTCACATGCCGAGCTACAATAAAAAAAAAAGTTATTATCAACCTATACTTACTTAGCTAATGATATTTCATCAAGCACTCCAGCAAAACAACATTGAAACCATTTATTAAGTGGCAACACTTCCATGCCTCTTAGTGATACCAGATGACTGAAATAAATATGTAAGATTTATTACATTTTTAACAATAAGCATAGAAATATACATATATGAAGCCATAATGAACTTTGGGATATCCCACTGGAGACACTCGTTAATCTATCTATTGTCACACAACAGATCATACTAACTAATAGCAGATAGAAAGACAAAATATACCTATAAAGTATAAAATCTTCTTTCTCCAAGACAATACCAAAGGTATCTATCATCTTTGGTACTTCAGGTAGAAAGTGTTTGACTTCTTTACAAAAACTCTTTGTGAACCAATAAACATCCTTCTCATCTTTGTATAATTTCGCTAGAGTCGTTGCTATTGCTTTGAATGTTAATTCTATCTGCAAATGAATTAATATATACACATATACTCTAATCCTGGTCTCACTATGCAGCTCAGCCTACAGTGTGCCCCAATAATTGCGCACTGTAGCACTTGTGTAGCTACCACAAACAAACTGCCATGGCCACTTCATTTCCCTGTGGTGGGCAGGACATACTAGGCCACCTAGTAATAAATATATATGAAAAAACTAACTAAGTAGTTAAACTAACTTGGCATTGAGGCAGGCCATGAATCAGTTCACATAATAATACATTAGATTACATCATTAAATTAGTAATATGTAAAGATAATACATTTTGTTGTCTCTGCCTATCCATGTGGGAAAAAGGCGTGACAATTGACGATGATAATATGTAAAGATAAAGAATATTATACAAAACTTACAACAGGATCAGGTCTTACTTTCCCAGTTTCAAGTTGCCAAATATTATACAAAGCCTCAGGTCTATCTTTTGATGGTATTTCTAATATTTCTAATGCATCCATTAAATCACAATATTGCGTACATCGTTGCTCCCAAATGAATGCATGCGTGTCTGGATAAAGTGGGAGTATACCTGAAATATAATGTCATGTACTATAAGGATTTTTTTTTGTCTTTTATTGGATATTTCTTTAATTGTTAATGTATTCATTCATACTGATAGTGTTATGCAGTATATATTAGCTTAGGTACTATAATAAATAATAAAAACCATCTGGGTCCTACAAAATTCAACTAAAATCATATGATCGGATCAAAACGGATAATTGGTAAATATATGGTACATATCTTTGAGGGTTATCTAATAAATTAGTGTACGTACCGAATAAAACTTTCCACACTAAATTTCTATAAGTAGCAGGCACACAGAATCGTAAACAAAACTGTTTCAATTTTACTTTGTCCCAAGGTATGTCACTCATCAATAATTCTAACGATTTCTTTTCTTCTACGCCCCTGCAACCCACTTTTTCATAATAAGCCGATCGGAAATTCCTTTTATCAGTTGTCATGGCTCTAATTTGATTATTATATTTATTTTAAACCATTAAAATCTACACAAAGACCGAACAACGATCGGCCGAAATGACATCTTCCAAAATTATATTTGACAGATCGCCCATTTCTAAACTTATTGTAAAAATGTACAAGACATTTTGAACAACAAAACTATTATTCACATTCCGAAAGAGTTTTAGAATTAATGTGGTTTAATAAATAACAACTATTTCGTGTATTAGAATAATATAAATATGAATATGAATTTAAAAAGTTGAAGAATTTGTTACGTTCAGAAATTATCTACTACTTCGTATTACAGGCAGTGAACTGTCATAAAATATCCCGGCAATTTTAAAAATTAAGTATTTTGATAACGTTACAATTATCACGTGTTTAGACTTATAGAAATTATTTTATAGTTAAAATTAATATAAATATGTAATTATTATCATAATTTAATTTTGAATACTGTCTGAAAATTAAATTAAGCAAATTAAAAATGTTTGTTACTATGGAAACACGAATATGCTAATTTGTTTACTGTCATTCGAGTCGTTGATTGATCATTTCCTCTGGTATAATTAGTTTTAATATTTTACTGAATTTAAGTAAATAATACCATAATGGATCTCCCCGAAGGGGAAAGAGACGCTGTTATAGATATTGATAAGAAGAGAGAAGAATTGCGAATATTCTTTAAAGACGCTACATTTCCGCCAGAAGTCATCGAGAAAATTATTGAAAATGAATTAAAACCGCTAAAAGATGTTAAAAACAAGGCGTACATATCCGCATCGTGGCCCGGTGAGATAAAATCAGAGTATGAAGTTATGACTGGGCAACCTTTTACAAAAATTGATGAAGATAAATTGACAAAACCTCTCTCTACAGAAGAAATTAAAGATTTGCTCGCAGACAGCCCCATTATATCGGAGAAAGCCAAACAAATACAAATACTAGCACCCGAAAGCGCCGGACACAACATATCACTCGATGACATAAACATTAAAAATATTCATGAAATTAACGATGAAAAAGAAACCGCAAGAAATTCGAATGAAATAAACAAATTTAGTTATCAAAACATGCAAGATTTATTGCGAAATGTCAATGAAGTTTGTGCTAAAAAAAGCGATTTAGCACCTGTAGCCGAAGCGCATGAAGAATCACTAACCGACGACGATGAAGAGTATGAGAAAATTGAAGAAATTGTCAGCAAATATACTGAGAAATCTTATGAAACCAGATTCGAAGAGACGAAGGCTATGCTGACACATATAGCCGATGTCCATGAGGGGTTATGTACAACAGATCATCAGCGGACCAAAATTAAAGAAACTAGCGCCTTGGAAGAAGCTTCTAGTGTTTTAGTTAAAACCAGAAGCAGCCGTGTGATGGAAAATTCTGAAGATTATTCAATCAATGAAGCACTCAATGTTACTGTTAATAAATTTATTTGGGAGCCAAAAGCGACAGAAGAAAATATTGTAGTTGCCGAAGTATCTAGCAATGAAGACGTTCCACCGAATAATGTACAAAATAAACTCAAAAACACAGAAGACATTTTACAAAATATTTGTAATGTACTCGATACTAGACAGAATCCAGACATAGTCGAAATTCCAAAACGACGAGACAGCCAAGAAACGTTACGTACTATTTTCGAAACGTACGCTGATAATAGTACAAATCAAAGGGTAGAATTTAATGAAATGCAAATGTTGGCGAGAAGTATTGTCACGGGAGCCGATGATATAGGTACATTAATTAGAGAGGACGTTACTAATAAATTAAATACTATGAATGAGTTACTCAACGATGTGAACGTAGCTTTGGAGAATTCTAAAAAATCCAGTTTAGAATATGAACGAATCAAACATGGCACTGTCGAAGTAAATAATTCTGAGGATCCGGTTAAAGATGACGATGGATTTAAAAGTAAAGTAACAAATACTGAAATAGACGAAATTCACTCGGCAATCGGTAAGTTGAATAATGAAATTAAACATCACGAGGAACGAATAAACCAAAGCAAGGAACGGTATGAGAAACGCAGTTTGGAGTGTAAGAACTTCATCACTGAGGTTGATGATATACTGCAAAGGTCACGTGATATTTTGCATCCTATGGATAAAAGAGCTGAAGGAAACACACTTAAAGCCGAGGAAGTTATCGAAAATGATTCAAACACTGAAGATAGTGTAAAAATACGAAAAGAAGCATGGGACGTAGATATGTTTAAACAGACGTTGGTAAATACAAAGTTAGAAGAATACAAAAAAGAAGAATTAGAGCGAAATAAGCGTATTAATACTCTACTGTATGATATTAAAGATAAAATGAAACATAATCCTGAAGTTTTACAATTAGCCGATAACATGTTGTTAGCTGAAGCAGATAGAAAGAAGGTTTTAGGTATTTACGCATTTAAAAACAAACTAAACATATTACTAAATACTTATTATACTTTGATTACAGGCACAGGAAGTAAAATAACAGAAATAACAAACGTAGATGACAGAGCAAAAGGTGACTATGTGCATAGAAATGTTTTAGAGGAATGCAAGAAGATTGATGAAACTATACCAATTATTACTTCTGAACAGCCTCTTGAAGGGAAAGTAGGTTAGTGTACAATAAACAATTCTACTTCATATTGGAAATGGTTAAGGGATGGTTTCCCTTGCAACATAACTTCTTCCCCAAGGTACAGGTGGCTCTAGTTCGGGGAACAGGGTGCCTAAAATATGGTCAAATATATTTTCTTTTGTTTCTCTCTACTGCCTACAATTGTTATCATGGAGAGATGTCTCCAGGCATCAGTCCTGCCAAAGTATTGTGCACCAACCATTGACAGGGCAAGCAGAGTCACTTTATAGGTGTTACACTGGAATGTGGTGGTTCCAACGAGCTTTATCGATGGGGACTTGTACGTTAATATGTTTCAGAGTCAATGGAAGAAGTAAAAAAATCTAAAAGAGAGGAACGATTGGAAGAGGAAAGGAAGTATAGAGAGCGCCAAATAGAGATCGAGAAAGAGTTTGAAGTGTTGAATAAGACACCGCGAATGACAAAAGAATTTATAAAGAAGCTTTGTAGACAACACAAGTTATATTGTACGCCATATTTGAATGATATTTTGTATTTACATTTTAAAGTAAGATCATTTGTTTATATTTACTTATCATGGTTAAAGTATATATTTAGAATCTGAATAAACAAATGACAAATCTTTTAATCTAATAACCAGTTTCACGCGGTATAATTTTTGCGATAATGATGTGATAAATTATAATAATAGACTATTGGTATAAGTGCATGCAAAACAAGATATGCACTTCTTCTGCACGCACTAAGCAACCAACCGTCTACCAATTTTGGTTATTGGCTTATTCAACTATTAGAACTACTGAGTCTTCTATTAATGTAGACGTGGCACTCGGAGAATAACAACTTGCGAATTTTACAAGAACAAGATCTCAGTGAGCGAATCTAAATCAAGTACTTATCTAAAATTTTGTGTACAGCCGACTTTTTCTAAATTTTCAGCGTTACCAACTTTTTCGAGACCGTATTATAAAAAGACGATATTTTTCAGGGCTTCGCGAAAATAGAAAATTTAGAAGAGTACACGGGTTTGAAATGTATATTTTTAGAGAACAATGGTATTCAAAGGATCGAGGGCCTCGACACATTGTCTGAACTGCGTTGTTTGTACTTACATTACAATGTTGTCAAGAAGATAGAGAATCTTAATGGATGCCCGAGACTTGACACATTGAATCTGGATCATAATTTTGTATCAATTATTGAGAATTTGGATGTGGTGCCTGACCTACATACATTGAGCATTTCACATAATATGATTGCTAGTGTTGGTTAGTATTTTTGCCTGCAAAATGCTTTCGATAAAGTGTATTGTGCGACCGTGGTCTAGCGGTAAGACGCGTGGAACCTCGCTTAATTCCGACCAATGTACTATTATGTACTTTGGTCGCAGACTGATGATGGTTTTTAACTCAATCTGTCTTCGGGGTTGGTACCACCACCACTTTCGAGTGTAACACCTGTGAAGTGAACGAGAGGATTGTGCACTGTCAATCTAGATGGTGCACGTTCCTCTCTTCAACTCGACACAGCTGAAGTGACAGTGGGCCTGTAATTGCTCTGTGTTTCAATTTTCAGGCGACATGGCACATTTGTCATCATGCAAGAATCTCTCTGTATTAGATATATCGTATAATAGAATTGAGGATCCACTTATTGTTGATGTGTTGGCCGAAATGGACGGTTTAAAAGGTACTTAATTACTATGGTGCAATAGCGAATTGAACATACAAGCAATCGGTTTTTTTAATGAAATAAATAAAATTAAAAAAGTATATCTAATAGCCATTAAAAGTTTTTACTTGTTTTATAAAAAAATACAAATTGCTGAAACGGAAGTTAACAGTGACGATGATGATCATGGCTTCTACGCGGTTTATTTCCGTCGGCCGAGCGGGTAATTCCGTATAGAAAAATTAAACCCACTGTCATTTTTTGAGCTTATTCTTCCAGGATCCACAAAGCAGCCCTAACCACCCACCAGTGGCTCTCTAAATGCTAATATTTCTTCAAAGACCTCCCCTATGATCTGAGATATGAATGTCAAATCGCAATAGGTACTATCAAGAGCAGGGGAGCAGTCCCAGTTTTTTTCAAAATTGCTTATCGGAATATTACAGTTGCCTTCTCTTTCTGATTGCATTATAAGTAAAGGAGATCAATATTGTTGTCAATGTTTCTATATGTTTTTTACATATTGCACCTCATTTAGTTGTCAATGTTATGAGGAAAAAACGAATCTACACACGTTAGTTGTCATAGCAACGTAAACATAAGTTATATTTAAAGTAGGAGCTGAGAGAAACATAAAAATATGCAAGTAACATTAGTCCTTAAGGTGGGACTGCTCCCCTGCTCTTGATAGTACATTTAAATAGTTTTCTGATGTCATTCAAATTCCTGGTGCGTCCTGGTGGGTGGTATAAAATTTAATTGGAGGCAGACTAGTTTTTTTTTATTTTCCCGGGAGAATAAGTAATTTTTTAGCAGACAAATATTAGTTAAAAATAAACCCTATATTTCAGTATTGGTGCTCACTGGTAATCCAGTCGTAAGAAATATACCAGCGTATAGAAAGACGTTAACGTTACGTGTTGAGAAATTGCTGAATTTGGACAATAGACCGGTCTTTCCGCGAGATCGAGCATGCGCTTTAGCCTGGCAGAGAGGAGGATTGCAGGAGGAGATCGCTGAGAGAAAACGGTTTTAAACTTTTTTGTTTTCGGTTTATTCGGATACTGGATTTGTTGTCATTAAGTTATGACGAAAAAAAGTAATAAATAATAATTAATATACGAGTTGTGTCAAATAATAATGAGCTCGATTGCAAAGTAGAACTGTAGTATTGTTGTTTACAAATCCAGTAATATGTGGCGTCAAAGCAGCAGTCGGAAGCGCTGCCGATGAAAAAATCGAATAGAACAAATTCGACGCGCTCACGGAGCACTGTGTAAGGTGCAGAGTTAGTGGTCAGAAGTCATAGGTTTGATTCCCACCTCACCAACTTTGTGCGCGTGACGGTTTTTTTTCTGCTGAATTTTAATCATAATGATATTTCGTAACTTTAAATCATCTGTATTATATTAGGTGGATAGCAAAAGATCGTGAAAAGGAGATGGATTCAGTGAGATATCTCATAAAGATGAGAGATGAAAAGAGAGCCGAGAGAGAAGCTAGAGAGAAGGCCGACAGAGTTAAAGTTAAAGCTGAACTTACTGTAAGAACGTTTTTCATTATTTAGCAGAACATTGGGAAAGATGACCACTGCCACTAAATTTTGTATAGTAGACCGATATGTGGTTACACTCCTTCTGTTGTTAAGCTAGAGTGCGGTCATTAGATGGAGATAACTGCTATGGCAGTAGTGGCCTCGTCTATGCCGGCTACGTTAAGGGTGATATGCTATGTATCTTATAAAAATAAACAGGAAATGCAAATACAAGAAGGAATTATCACACGAGAAGAAGCGACTGCAGAAGAGAAGAGAGATCAAGTTGCGACTGTTGTAAATGAAGGTGCTATGACTGAATTGGACAGTTCATCTGATGAAAATGATATGGGTAGTGATGATAGCAGTGATGCTGGACAGTCTGCTGATGAAAAAGATGGTTAGTTCATTTTATTTAAAACAGCTGAGAAATTATTCTGCCCCGATAAGTATATGCTGATTTTTTTTTTTATTGTAGCTCGACATGTGACAACACTCCGCCTGATGTAAAGCTAGAGTGCGGTCCATGAATGGAAACAACTGCTACCCGTAGCTATGCCGGCTCGAGGAGACGAGCATGTACCATCTAGATTGACAGTGCACACTCCTCTCTTATACCTGGCTACTTTCAAACTATCCCCGAAACGCGACAAGGTCACTTCACGGGTGTTACATTCGAAAGTAAATCCACGTTCTTAGATGACCACTAAAAGATGGCATCGTTTTCTTGTATCGTTTCATTAAATTATAAACTTTCCCAGCAGCGTCTTTCCTCCCTTAACAACCTGGGATTCTTAAGCTCAATGTGAAGTGGCATCTCACAAAGCCGGCATAGCGGACACGACTGCTGTCTGCGGATCCCCTTCTCTGATAGCAAAGCTGATGTTTCGGGCGAAGTGTGGCCATCAGGATAAGTTTTGTTGCTATTTTGTTCCAGATACCACTCCGAATATTGAATGGTCTCAATTGGACAAAGGTAAGAGACTAATTCAGGAGATAAAGGAGGAGCCAGTGAAGGAATCCGCTGATGATTACTGGTGTGGTTATAGAAATGATTTGAAACCTAAAACTGAGTAAGTTTGCCTATGCCATTTCTTTTCTAGTAAACCTGTATGCGACTGTACTCCCCGGCTTGATGTAGCGAGTGGACATCGTCCAGGTTGACATGTAATACACTTAATAAGGAATTATTTTGTCATTTAAGTGAATTCACGTCGAACTTTGAAGCGATCAGTAATTTGCTTTTCAATAAAACTTCTGAAGACGAACCGCCGAAGAAATGTGAAAATATGATCGAAGGTAAGGAAAAATAACTTTTTTAATTTCTTCATAGATAAAATGGTCGTTTCTTTTTTAGAAACCTTTGTAACTGAAATAACAGAAGAAGAGAAAACGCAAATGAAAAAAGCATTGATTGAAGAAATTCTTGAACCTGATGCTGAAGAAATAAACAAATCTCTCGAGGAACTGGTACAATTGCAAGAACCTGAAGATAAAGGATTAGAAATAGTTGAAAATGAAACACCTGACGATCTGATAGATCAAAAGAAAGTTTCTAAAGATGGAGTAGTAACTGAAGACTCCCCATCAGGAATTAATGACGTTTTAAGTCAGGGAGACGCACTTGAGGAAATAATCCTAGATGGAGAAGCTATTGAGCAATCAGAAAATGCCGAAACAAATAAAACTGCGATGGAATATGATAAAAATGAACATAAAGGCTTGAAGTATGAGGATGCTTTGCCGTCTACATCCTACCATGGTTATTTGAAGGCGAGAAATAATGTTGCCAACAGTATTATTGACACTATTAATTCATTTGAAGATGATAGGTTCCCTTCGCAAGGTAAATATTATATAACTTTCTATATGAATAATAGCCCGGTCTGCCGTCCTGGGGTAGTACCACCACTTTCGAATGTAACACCCGTGAAGTGACCTTGTCGCGTTTCGCAGTTTGAAAGTAGCCAGGTTATACCTTAAAGGAGTGTGCACTGCCAATCTAGATTTTGCATTCTCATCTCCTCAGGCCGGCATAGTAGCAGTTATTTCCATTCATGGATCGCATTCTAGTTTTACACCAGGCGGAGTGTTGCCAACTACATAACCTACTCTCCCCAGTCTGCTGTCCTGGGGTGATACCAGCATTTTTAAGTGTAATCGGAATCAGCTTGGAAGGAGTCAGGTATAGCGAGAGCCTGTAGACATTTCTCTGTTGCAAAAGAGCAGGCGGATAGGTATTGAATTACTAAAATCTAAGATAAATAATAATGCTTTTAAACTTTTAATTTGAAGGTGTCCTAGAATCAGACTTGGAACAGAATGCTGACATTGACAAGTCTGTGGCTGAAGAGATTTTGGATCGCGCTCGAAGTCTGGAAGAGGCACAATTGTATCACCGATATATAATGACAAATTATGTTGGAAAAGTTGATAATCATACGAACGCTATTATTGAAGAACTCTCCTCTGATATATATAAAGAATATTCTGTAAGTGTCTACACAGAAACCGGACTCGAAATTAATTCCGGTGTATCTAGCGAAATGGGGTTTAAATATCCCCCGTTTTTTTAAATTGTAGCTCGGCATGTGACAACACTCCGCCTGATGTAAAGCCAGAATGCGGTCCATAAACGGAAACAACTGCTGCTACAGAAAAAAACCTGTGCGGGCAGCAGTCGCCTCCACTATGCCGGCTTGAGGAGACCAGCATTTACCATCTCGATTGACAGTGCATACTCTTCTTGTTATACCTGCTGCTCGCAAAACGCGAAGGTCACTTCACGGGTGTTACATTCGAAAGTGGTGGCACTACCCCAGGACGGCAGACTGGACAAATAACCATCAACAGTGTGCCTACCACTCTTTAATGAGCGACCAAAGTACACATAACAAAGTTACATTGGTACCGGTCAGAATTTAGCGAGGTTCGAACACGGGACCCATCGATCGTTCACGCGTCTTACCACTAGACCACGGCCGCTCTATGTAAAATATTTCAGTTGCCAGAAGTATCACGGATCAGCGAAGCCCTAATAGAGAACACTGAACAGGAATGGAGACTTTCCAGTTGTCGGGTGACGCCGACGCATTCCGACGCCGAGGACAGTGAGCCGACATTACAACCCATACCTGATTCATCACTAGACAATACACTCACTGACAATGACGGGGAAAGTGACATTGGCGATAAAAATGTAAAAACGGTTGAAGCAGATCACAAAAATGAAAATATTGATGCAACAGTCGATAAGATTCAAATTGATCATATTTCGGAAGTTGCTAAAGACGTTTGTAATGATGAAGTTTCGGGGAATGATCAGTTAAAAGATGTACCCATCGACAAAAATGAAACTAATATGAAACTGGACGCAGACAATGAAAACGTGAAAATTGGTGAAACTGAAGAATTCGTAAGAGTAAATGAAACTTATTCTTTGGAAATGAAATTAGCTTTAGGCATCGAGGACACGGTTGGTTAACCATTTATTATATTACAATGTAGTTACTATTAGATTCTGTCCAAACAATAAAAGATTTAATGTGGATTATTATTATTACGATAATACGACAATGGTTTCGAAAGCGATAGTAATTCGCATAAATTATTTTGATTAACTAGATGACTAGACTACTAGAATCTAGATGTGCACAGGAGTCGATTTGCACCAAATTAATTTATATTTATTATTAATTTAGTTATAATTTGTGTTTAGTTATAAATAAAACACGTGTTTCTTTTTATATAAAAATAGTTTTATTTTGCACCTAAATATTACCCATAAGTATATTCTATATACATGAAGGTCGATTGCTAAATTAACGCTAAGGTCCAGTTGCACCACATGATTTTACCATTACCTTTACCTAATGGTTAAAAATAAAATTGGGTTGCATCAAAACCACCTGTACTTTGACGATTACTTTAACTGTAACCAGCGAATTTTGACTGGTCAAAATTAAAGTAATCGTCAAACCAATGTCACCAACGTCAAGTGTATCTAAAGAAAGAAGCCTGTTTGGCTGGTTTTTTATTAATTTTTCAGGAATGTATTCCTAATTACATCAACCACCATTTTAACGATAACGTTATGAATTTACACGATGGTGCATCGCGTGTGGAGTAAAAGTAAACGTAACCGTTAAAGTCACCGTAAAATGTAACAGTCAAAGTAACTTTAACCGGCCTTTAGGTGCGACAGGGTTTATGACGGCCCCGAGTTAGCGCTAAATATTAAATACAATAATATTTCAATGGATGGGTTCAAGATACCGCTAGCGCTAATTTAGAAGTAATAAAATGTGTCTGTAATTGACCTCTGTGACGTATTTCTTGTCTATGATTAACATGACAATAATTAACAATATCAAAACGCAAACCTCTTCAGTTGCATTAACTATGAGTAATTATATAAAAAAAGAGTTAAAGCCAAGTTTTTAATTATAATAAAAAATGTATAATTTAAAATTAAACTATTAAATATATAACAATTTAAATATAATTACTAATTTATTTAAAAGATACGAGTAAATAAAATTTAATTTAAAATTCCAAAATAATATTTCTTATGCTAAATTAAAAAAATAAATAATAAAAATAATATGACAAAAATTTATTTTAACAATTAATAACTGATAAAGAAAAATGATTAAAATGTGTGTCTATATCCACTGCTATATACAATTAGATGTGCAATAACACTTCCAATGTGAGGCGAGAGAAAAGATGACTGCAGTCACCTTTAGATTCTCTCAGTATTTGACTTGACAGCGACATTGCTTGCATCTCTAGTATACAGGGTGAATTTTTCAAGTGGGCTTTCATGGCCAAATCCTAAACTATAAGAGATATCGAAAAATGCTGAAAGGAGCCTCGATGCCGATTTTGATGAAAACTAAAACTGCATTATTAGATTTTTGATAAATCCATTTTCCCGGCCAGGAATCGAACCTGTTGATTTTGAAAAAAAATAAACACTCTGTATTATTGCACCATCCGATAGTGTTCCTGATAGGGATCAAATTCTGGGAAGTAATGATATACGGCAAACCAAAGAAAAGTGTTGATTTTTAACAAATTGTCTCTTATTTCCATGTATTTATACATTACCTACTACATTTATTATTTAATTAAATTTAAAAAATTTAATTTTAATTTAAAATCTCGCGCTCTTCGAGGTTAAAAGCCATGATTAAAAAAAAAAAACAATTTAAACGTAGGAAAAACAATAAATTAATTTTTAAGGTCTTGTGCCGTGGCCGGCTAGGTCGCCAGATCTAACACCTTTAGATTATTTTCTCTGGGGGCATGTCAAAAACCGAAATTTACAAATGTACGTACAATGAAATTGATGACTTAAAACTAGCGTTAGGGAATATTCTGAACGGAATCAATAACCTTGTGATGTGGAATGCAGTACACTCCTTGAGGCGTCGAGTTCAGCTATGTATTGAAAATAATAGCTATCATTTTGAACAATTGATTAATTAAGATTTAATTACTTAATGTTAAAAAATTCATTATTTTGCTAAAAATCAAGACTTTCCTTTCATTTAACCTCGAAGAGCGCGAGATTTTAAATCAATATGATGATTTTCAATCATCATAAATAAGAAATGTTGTCAATGTACCGGTAATGTATAAATACATGGAAATAAGAGACAATTTGTTAAAAATCAACACTTTTCTTTGGTTTGCCGTATATCTTTACTTCCCAGAATTTGATCCTTATCAGGAACACTATCAGATGGTGAAATAATACAGTGTTTTTTTTTCTTCAAAATCAACAGGTTCGATCCCTGGCCGGGAAAATGGATTTATCAAAAATCTAATAATGCAGTTTTAGTTTTCATCAAAATCGGCATCGAGACTCCTTTCAGCATTTTTCGATATCTCTCATAGTTTAGGATTTGGCCATGAAAGCCCACTTGAAAAATTCACCCTGTATATCTCTATTAAAAAAGTACTATTTCTCCTGTCTATTTCTATTATGGCAATTTATTATTTAAAAAAAAAACAAACAGAAGTACCTACTGGAATAAAATTTTAAATTGTAACTGCATATCCGCCTGATGTAAAGCTAGAGTGCGGTCCATGAACGGAAACAACTGCTACTACAGAGAAACCTGTGCGGGCAGCAGTCGCCTCCACTATGCCGGCTTGAGGAAACGAGCATGTGCCATCTGGATTGACAGTGCACACTCCTCTCGTTATACCTGGCTACTTTCAAACTATTCCCGAAACGCGACAAAATCACTTCACAGGTGTTACATTCGAAAGTGGCGGTACTACTCCAGGACGGCAGACTGGACAAATAACCATCAACAGTCTGCCTACCACTCTTTAGAATCTCTGTTAAACTTATTAATAAATAAAAAAAATTAAAACGAATAAATATTTTTGTTAAAATACTTTTAAAAAAATAAGAATAATGTAGTTTTATTACATTGTCCATATACTTTATAGATTTAAAAAAAACCTAATCTCCTTCTGGGGGGTAGGTAGATACGACCAGAACACCAATTTCTATCCATATACATTTTGATACACTTCTCTCTATACTTACCTTTAAAATACGTGACTTGACTGAAATTTGACTCTTGAGAATGGAGTGTAGGGTCCCATCCAAAAATTGGTATAAATATAAGATCGCGTGGAAGATGGCAATCTACGGCAGTATCTGCCTATCCCCTATGCCACTCTAAGATGTAAAACGGATTTTTCATAAAAGTAAATATAACGTGACGGGACGAGAGAAAGAGAAAGAGCGCGTGAATTACATATTAGTTGACTGTAGCGGGCGCTCTAATCGAGGGAGAAGTCAACGGTGACGATCACGTTTTTTCCTGATTCACTCCCCGGTTACGCGTGATAGAAAGCCTCGCTTCACCGGTTGAGTGTGTTTTTTGCGTGTTTCTACGTCGGGTGTTGTTTCAAATCAAATATTTCAATGAGCAACGGCTCTATCGGGTTCACATCCAGATACACTCCCGTTATTTCGGTCGACAATTTCCTTAACTCTAATATTTTTTGTATTAACTTCAAAAACGTCGCCTTCGCCTCACAACCGGGGTACACGCTCTCCAAGTAACGTCGGAGTAAATAGTAGTACGAGTTCTGCAACAGAAAATTATATACACACATATAGTAGCCCAACACGTTCGGCTAGTGTGCGGTCAATGCGTGAAAACGACTGCTACTACAGAGAACAGCAGTCACCTTCACTATGCCGGCCTGAGGAGACGAATGTGGGGGTAGAATCACCAAGTTAAAATGTAATGTCCATAAAATTACTGAGAAGCAAAGTTTCGGGATCAGTTCGAAAGTAGCAGCAGAAGTGTGCCCTGTCAATAGACGGACTTCTCCTCAAACCGGCTTATTAAAATAAAAATATTTTATTAGCACCACCTAGGTTGCCAGTGCACACTCTGGCTACTTTCAGACTACTCCCGAAACGCGACAAGGTCACTTCACGGGTGTTACATTCGAAGGTGGTGGTACTACCCCAGGGCTAATAACCATCATTAGTCTGCCGTGGTAGTTTTAGCAGGGCACGAACCAAACTTAATGGTGGCTCCGAAGTTAGGCACGAGTCGCTGCGCACTACACAAACTGAGATATCGACGGGCAACAATGAAAGTGATAATTTTCATATTTAAAATTAGTAGGCATAGTGATGATGGTTATTAGCCCAGTCTGCCGTCCTGGGGTAGTACCACCACTTTCGAATGTAACACCCGTGAAGTGACCTTGTCGCGTTTCGGGAACAGTTTCAAAGTAGGTATAGCGTGAGGAGTGTGCACTGTCAATCTAGATGGTGCATGCTCGTCTCCTCAAGCCGGCATAGCGGAGGCGACTGCTGACTGAAGGTATTTCTCTGTAGTAGCAGTTGTTTCCATTCGTGGACCGCACTCTAGCTTTACGTCAAAAAAACTAATGGAGCACTCACTTGTTCCAGTTTAATAACATCCCTGTGCACCACCCTCGGCCTGTCGGGCGTGAACAACAAAATGGCGGACATTATCAGTATAACATGCTCGTCTTGGCGCCACCTCGCCTCGAACGAACGGATGAAGCTCTCGTGCGCCTGGTATATGTTGCCTTTCGCCAATTTCAGCACGTCCGTCTTAATACTGCCAAATTGCTCGCACGAATGGGGCAGCTGCAAACACGAAACATAATAATATATAGAATCGAACCAGAGTTTTAATTGTAGCTCGGCATGTGACCCTGAACAGAAACAGCTCTGCTACTACAGAGAGAAACATTTAGCAGTCGCCTCCACTAGGCTTGAGGAGCCATCCACCATCTAGATTGACAGCTCCTCTCTCCAGGTATAGGCTACTTTCAAACTATTCCCGAAACGCAAAGAGTTCAGGTGGGCAAGGTGGTGGTACTACCCCAACACGGCAGACGAGACAAGTAACCATCATCAGTCTGCCTACCACTCTTTAATAGCGACAAAGTTACATTGGTCAGAATTTAGTGAGGTTCGAACACTGGTCTTATCGTTCGTGAGTTCACGCGTCTTACCGCTAGACCACGGCCGCACTTAAAGCTCTATGTTAAGCTAGATAGAGTGCAGCCAATTAGTGGAAATCGAGCAAAGCCGTGAACTCTTAATCGACGAGACTCAGGCGTCCACCGCCGCTATGCTGGCTCGAGTGAGATGTCTCATCTCGTTATACCTGGCTACTCCCAAACTGTTTCCGAAACGCGACGAGGTCACACTCACACCGCCCCCAACACGGCAGACTGGGCGAATAACCATCATCAATGATGAAATACAATTTACCTTCCATGAGTTTCTTTGTCCATCATACGTCATTGTGCTTCTGAGCACCATCATCTCAGTGCAACCGCCTTTTAATAATGCAACCTGCAGAACAGATAAACATCAAAATTATGATGAAAATTGCAGATTTTTTTTTGCTATGTAGCCCAGTGGTTTTCAAACTATTTAATTGTAAACTCTCTACAGGCAGCTGTCACCCCCACTATACCGGCCTTAGTAGACGAGTATGCACTTTTCGATCGAGTGACAACTGTCAATTGACTTTAGCCTCGGGTCACATTTTAGTATAACGAGAGGAGTGCGCAATGTCGATCTGGATGGTGCACATTTATCTCCTCGAGCCGGCATAGTGGAGGTGACTGTTGCATGTAGAAGTTTCTGGTGTTAACAGTTGTTTCCGTTCATGGACCGCACTCAAGCCTAACTCCAACTCAAGGTGGAGTGTTGCGATATGTCTATTTTCCATACATATTAAATACAAATGATAACCTGGTCCTCTTCGCACATGTTTTTGAATGCATTGATTTTCTTTGCCATTTTAATAAGTCGCCTTATTGCTATTGCAGTTAAGTTCATTATTGTTATTAGATCGGGATCATGACTGCCGTCGCCACACTGAAATTTAAAAAATAAAAACAAATACAATAAGTTTTTAATTTACAATAACTCGATTAAAATAAGAGAACGGTTTTTGTCATAAAGCCATGATCTTTCAAAGTAAATATTTTTGCATCAAGTTAATAATATTGTGATTCACGAGTCATTCATTCATCACACAAAACAGTCAGGTCAAGCCTCAGTCGTGTCAAAAACTGCTTCAATAAAGTGGTAGAATCTTCACTGAAACTTTCCACAGAGTTTTTGAGGGAAAACGGAAACATAGGTTCTCTTCTTTTGAATTGTCTGCCCATACTCACGCACGAACACTTAATGGTTAATAATCCACCATTATTACACATAGATTAACACTCGAAGAACACACAAGTTTAGGGAAATAATTCAAGACAGATAACCTAATGTTTCAAGATGGCTGCCAAAACGCAGCCACAATCTTATTTCTTGCAACATGATTTTAAAAATCGTGGTATATGTGGTAGGCAGACTGACGATGGTTATTAACCCAGTGTGCCATCCTGGGGTAGTACGAATGTAACACCCGTGAAGTGACTTTGTCGCGTTTCGGGAATAGTTTGAAAGTAGCCAGGTATAATGAGAGGAGTGTGCACCGTCGATCTGGATGATACATGCTCATCTCTTCAAGCCGGCATAGTGGAGGCGACTGCAGTAGCAGTCGTTTCCATTAGTGGACCGCACTCTAGCTTTACAAAAAAGAAAACAAACTACTAGTTAGTATTTACTTTTGCGACAATCACGGCAAAATGTGGAAACTGTGGAACTCCCTCCCGGTGTCTGTGTTTCCCGAGAAGTACAATATGGGCATCTTCAAATTAAGGGTAAACAGGTAACCTCATAGGCAAGCGTGCTCCATCTTAGACCGCATCACCGCTTAACATCAGGCAGGGTGCGGTCAAACGTTTGCCTATTAATTATAAAAAAAAATAAAAAAAAATCGCTGAGACGTCTTTCTCGTAATGACTGAATTTCTGTGACAAAAAATGGCAGTGCGCGCCCAGCCCTAGTCCACCATTGACTATATTAATTGTAAGCATAGTTGTACCTTAAGTCCTGGTGTGTCCGAAGCGTTACCAATAAGTTGCGATACATCATCATCAATCGGTGCATGCAGAGCCTTATTTGCAACAATCAACTCATTTAACTTAGCACGTTCCACCTGCAAAAAATAACAAACACTAAATAAATAAAGTCCAGCAAAAGTAATCTTGCCTGCATGGGCGACGGATATTACTTTTTTCAACTTTCACTCCTACCCATGCCTGCCCATGTTCTATGCGACGCGACCAACAATAGGACTGGACTTGCAGCCAACTTCCCTTGACAAAAAAACTTTAAATAGTACCACAAGCAAAAAAACGTCAAGTGGTGGAGGGTTGATGGTGACGTTGGGTATAAAAGGACGCCAGCTTCTCCTGAGTGGTGAAACGCGTAACAGCTAATGTGACTGTGCACCTACCCTCACTAACATTGATTAGCGGAAATTAGTTGCAAAGTAGTGTTTTCAAATCACTTCTATTCTTTGTTAGCTAGTACCATAGAGATGCAAGCATCATACATCTGACATAAAAAAAATCTTAGGTCACTTCAAACGATTTGACAATGTTGCCGCCAAATACGAACTGACGGAGAACTTAAAGGTGACTGCGGTCATCATTTCTCTCGCGTCACATTGGGAGCGTTATTGCACATCTAGTTGTATATATCAATGGCTAATACAGTATATTCATTTACTTCTGCAAACATCTGAACAGTATGGAAGTTGATAAGCTGCAGCGCCATCTGGTGGCAACAGAGTGGATATACAGGGTAAGAGATAAGAGAAATTGTATGGGAATACATTTCATTAAATTTGACTAACATCTGCTGCTCCAATTTTTTTCTTCCGATACAATGAAATGATCCTTACATGAAACTGAGTCGAACCGCATTAAAAAAAATTTCATCAAAATGACTCATTTCCATGGACAACTCAAGCTTGACCAGAAAAAACTATGCCAAATTCGTTTTAATAAAAAAAGAGCAAACGGTTCCTAAGACAGTTTTGCTGTATCTCCTGTGGTTTAGGATTTCCCCATACTGTCCCAGTTAAAAAAATTACCCTGTATATGGAAGATCACCCACCTCGTTGAGTTCACGTGATGATCCGCTGCATGAATTCACAGAAGTGTATGCTTCAAATTCTAACTTGATCGCTTCGCATAATATTGACTCTATTGAATTTGGTTCTATTCTGAAATATATAACATACTAGCTGTTACCTGCGACTTTTTACGCATTAAGGTCCGATTTCACCAAAAGACCTGTTAAAGTTACTTTGACTGTTACATTTTATGGTGACTTTAACGGTTACGTTTACATTTACGACACGCGTTGCACCATCGTACATTTCCGAAAAATTAAAAGAAAAAAACATATTTCGCTTCATTTCATACACTTGACGTTAGTGACATTGGTTTAACTATTACTTTAATTTTGAACGGACCTTAAAATTATTTCATCAAAAAAATTAAAATGCACAAAATCTTCTTCAATCAATATTCTTTGAAAATAATAATAATAAAAACCCGTAAAGTACTTTACCTTTGTACATCTTGTAATATATCTCTGGCTTTATTTTCATTGTTATCCGCTGTTGTCGTCGGCTCACACCACTGTGCCGGCTTCTCACCATTTGTTAGTATTGAACTGTAATCATATATCAACAATGGGATTTCAATTTAACCAATCCAGCGCAATTTAAAAGAATACACTGCTTGATGTTAATCTAGAGTGCAATTTGCAGCAGTCATCTCTGCTATGCCGGCTTGAGAAGATGTTGACAGGGCACACTCCTCTCATTTAATGGTACACTGGCAGTAATAACATCAGTTTGCTTATCTAGTAAATAAAATGCATACAACAATATGAAGCTAGTATTGTAACTCTGCCTACCTCAAACTCACTCACCGTATACTACTGACAGATTTAGCATTGTCATAACCATCTAGATTTTCAACATTATATTCGTTGATTCTTTGATAATTCTTATCTTTTCTATGTTCATAATTATTAACATAATGTTGGTACTCCGGCGTGTATTGATAACCTTGTAGGCGTGCCGGGCTATCCACTTCGTTTGGTCTCAACGGAGAGTGCACGTCCGACGGGCTGCACGATGTACTGTTCAATACGTCATATTGCACACCAGGATCGTGTAAATTATACGAACTAGGACTATTATCACGTTTAAAGTTTTTAGAACTACTCACAGTCTCATCAGACTGATCCGACGCGTGTGTCAAATGACGTTTCTTAGCACGATTCTCTTCAATCTTCTTCCTCTTCTCCGCCTTATCCTGATCTGACATTATGAACTCTTTAACCATGCCGACACTCAAACACTTCTCCAAACGACATTTCTGACAAAACCTTCTCGTAACAATGGTGATCTCACAATTATTGGTGAACGGACACTTCAACTCTTTCCCGCTCAGAGCGTTCCTTCTGAAGAACGCTTTACAACTCTCGCACGATATCGCGTTGAAGTTATATCCCAACGCTTTATCGCCGCACACCAGGCATATCTTTTGTAAACATAATTCCTTCTTGTCGTCGCACTGCGCACTGTCCGCGCACTTGACTTCATTTTCCATATTTCACTACAACTTATGAATCCGGCTTATCGTTATATAGGTACGCCATATGCTCCTCCAGTTCGAGCTCATTAAATAAGCTCCCATAAAAGGCAAAATAAAAAACTACACTGTTATCACGAATCACGAATGCGAGAATTATCACCCATGCCAATATTATCCATGTTATAACACTAAATTCGCTAACACAAGGTTGTACGTATTGATTAAAAATTGCCAATTGGACATTTTATGCAGATAAGATTTGATAAATACAGGTTTTTGTTGATAAAAGAGCATCATTTTACAGGTGAAAATTAATTGGTGACTAATGTCAAATACTATTATTATTGTGTCAAAAGTGTCATCCTGAAGGACAACTGTTGCTCAAAAATGTATTATGTGATTAATTTTAAAAACTTATCTTTTTATAATAACAGTGTGTGAGTTTTCTACTATTTAAATTTGTAACCTTATATAGATTGTTATACACGAGGAAAACGAAATATTTTATTTGCGTTTATTTATTGCAAATTGAAAGTTAAAATAACATAATAATATTATTTTAATTAACAAAGTAATTATCAACTAACATTATTGTACAAATTTAAAATATAACTACAATAAATTTGAAAAATAAAAATATGTTATAAATACAAACATAATCATATTCATCTTATTATTTTGCGTTTTGTTAAACAACAACAAACAACTAGGGCGCAACTTTTTTTCTGATGCATTGGAATTGAACAACTTATTTGTAATTTTAATGTTTAATAGGTCTATATTATTCTGTTTAATTTTCATCATAATTTAATAATTACATATTTTTTAATAATAATTTTAGAAGAAACCTTTTTTAAAAGTTTTAAAAATGTTAAACGCAACTATCCCCCGAAACCGTGTAAACGTTTTACGAGTTGCGGAGTTAGGGCTTCCGGCTTAGATTGATCTCTGCCTCCCCTAGCGCCAGGCTATACGATGATAATACAGCAGTTGACACGAGCTCGTCCCATTTGTAAAAAATGTATTGTAAGCTAATTAACCATCATCAATCTGCCTACCACAAAAATAATAATGTTTATAATATTGACCTACTCCAGTTATCTTTTAATCTTATCTCAATTAATTAATAAATGCATTCAATCACGTAATTTTAATAACAATGAAAGTGTCAGCGCAGTTATTGATTTTGTGCCGAGAATGCTGACTCTCAATTCGTGACTTTTATGTGTTGTATGTTGTTACAACATTTAGGTTTTATTTTAATTCACTAAATATTAAATTATGTCTATGTATTTAATTTTGTAACCGTAAAAGTTATTATGACGACCTCAGCAGCCTCCGCATGCGTGTGTCCGTTAGGCAGCAGTTCCAGAATATTTTTTATTTTATTTATTTTGATGCTAGAGAATTGACAACAATTTTAAGGTGTAAAGCAGGACACATCCATAATTTGTGTTTTACAGGATTTTCTCTAAACTTTAAGTAGGTATTCGTAAATTAGGCGCTATGACGACGGTGGTTTGCCGCCGCATTCTGTGTCGTTGAACAGTTGAACTTCTTTTAAATGAATAAAATTATACAATTTTAGTTCCGGTGACCATTAATACATATTTCTATCGGTTGTAATAATGTACTTCTCGTTATGTAGTTTATTTTATTAATAAAATTGGAAAGTTTCTTTATTTGTCTACGACATAAATATTTTCACGAATAAAATCCCTTTATAAAGGCTCGTAAACGTCTCGGTCATATCAAACAATGATGGACCGATTGACGTGTTTATTTCTATTGCAATTTTTAATTAAAATTAACGCGAACACGTATTCCGTGCGCGTGAGCACACAAGATCACGTGAACGAAGTTGGTGTTAATTTTTTAAGTTTCTCGATTGACCCTAAATATTTATTCTCAACGAACGAACGCAGCAGGTGAGTTAATTCGTGCGATTTATTTATTTTCATAATGGCAGACATATTGTGACCTCGACTTGTGCGACACTAAGACTGGTTAAAAACCGCAGAACCAGCGGATCCTTTGTCGCTTTTCGGGAACAGTTTGAAAGTAGCCAGGTATAGCGAGAGGAGTGTGCGCTGTCAATAGATGGTACATGCTCGTCTCTTCAAGACGGCATAGTGGAGGCGACTGCTGCCTGTAGATATTTCTCTGTAGTAGCAGTTGTTTCCATTCATGGACCGCACTCTGGCTTTACATCAGGCGGAGTGTTGTCACATGCCGAGCTACAATAAAAAAAAAAGAGCGGATACCAGAATCTATGGGGTCAAGAGATATTAAAGGCAGTTGTCGGCGATTGTAGGACTGCGGTCCGTATCTGAATCGCAGAAATAAAAACCTTTACAAAGAATTAAGTCAGCACTATTAAAATTGCGTCATTTTTTTCTGGGCTCTGTTACAAATTTTCATAAGTAGCCGGTCCCCAGAATTAATTGCCGACCTAAGAGTTAGTTTATCCGTGGATTTAGAAGAGCTTCTTTAAGTGCTACGATCAATATTTTTTTGTTTGTTTAAATTTTTTTAGCAATTTGAAATCTGGGTTAAAGATTTTCCTATTAAATTTTCATCAGAATTTAATAAAAATTGAAATTTCAGTAATGAATGTATGTGCATGGCTGGGTCATTATCTCCAGCGTATTTGAGAATAGCTGGACCGAGTACACAGTCACTTGATTTCATTAATTCATCGATTGTCATCGCCGATGATGCTGAAGACGATGAAAGGAAACCTCAAAGTGTTAAAGGTACCTTTTTTTTTTTATTGTAGCTCGACATGTGACAACACTCCGCCTGATGTAAAGCCAGAGTGCGGTCCATGAGTGGAAACAACTGCTACCACAGAGAAATCTCTACGGGCTGCAGTCGCCTCCACTATGCCGGCTTGAGGAGACGAGCATGTACCATTAAGATTGACAGTGCACACTCCTCTCGTTATTTCTCAAACTATACCAGTAACGCGACAAGATCACTTAACAGCTGTTGCATTCGAAAGTGGTGGTACTGCCCCAGGACGACAGACTGGACCATCATCAGTCTGCCTACCACTCTTAAAACCTTTTTAATTTAATTTGTTTAATGTTTTATAATAATTTGTGGCGGAGTAGTCAGAGAGAGAAAACTCGCGAAAAGGTCATCGGTTTGATTCTCGTAAGATATAAATTTTATTTATTTTCTGTTATTATTAATAATAGTTAAAATTGCCAAAAAAAAAACAGTTATTTTATTGTTTTTAACTGTTTGGAGGGGGGGGGTCCATAAAGATGATTGCAATTTTCAATTTGTGCAAATTGGTTTTATATTTTTGTTTGCATTCGATCCAGTGACAGATAAACAATGGACAAAGTTCTCGAAATGGGCGAACGCATCAGGATTCAGTTTAGTATTTGGTTTGAACCCATCACACAAATCCGAGTCGGGCATGTGGGACGCAAACTCGGCTATAACATTACTCACGTCGGCGGAACACCATCAGATCGAGCATATTGTTTGGGGGCTCGGATACGGTATGCATTGATGAATTATTAAGTACTGGAGAGTGACCTGGGGGAAAACGTGCCCGTCATTGTCACCTTTCATTAATAAGCGGCTACAACCTAGAATACACACTCTTTCAGCCGTGGTAACGTGGTCTAGCGGTAGAGTGACGGTCCTCACGGTCGATGAGACCCGTGTTCGAACCTCACTAAATTCTGACCAATGTAACTGTGTTATGTGTACTTTGGTCGCTCAGTGCCTGCCTGTGATGCAATCACTAGCTTAGCACAGGCATTTAAAAAAAAAATTCAAAGTTTATTTCCACTTCCTGAAAATTTCTTTAAAACCTTTATAATTATAAGCCTACATCTTCATTCTGAATCGATCTATGAAATATTGAAAACAATGAAAATCATTAGTTTTGTTTTTAAATGCAGGTTAAGTACTAATAAGTAAACCTAATGATAAATATTATATTTTAAATACCAAAAAACTTTCAGAATGTACAAATCAATCAATAGAAGAGTATCTTAACGACTTGCAAACGTTGAAGGTGATAGTAGAGACATTTCCACGCGGAGTTGACCAGAGTTGGAAGGTGGTAGCGGGTGACGTCACTAATTGCCTTCAAACTGAATCAAAAAGTGATTTTAAAGATTATATTACTATATCGAACGATTGGATGGATGCCATTTTACTTAATGGGTAAATATATACTTTTTTTATCGTAGCTCGGCATGTGACAACACTCCGTCTGACGTAAAGCTAGAGTGCGGTCCATAAATGGAATCATCTGCTACTACAGAGAAACCGGTGCGGACAGCAGTCGCCTCCACTATGCCGGCCAAGCCGACGCGAGATGAGTATGTACCATCTTAGATTGACAGTGCACTCCTCTCGTTATTTCTCAAACTATACCAGTAACGCGACAAGATCACTTAACAGCTGTTGCATTCGAAAGTGGTAGTACTACCCCAGGACGGCCATCATCAGTCTGCCTACCACTCTTGTTTTTAACCGACTTCAAAAGGAGGAGGTTATTAATAAGGAATTTAAAAATCTGATGTAAAGATATCATCTTAACATCGATAAATTAATACTTTTCTCTTAGTATTTGGGAGGACAGTCTTAATACCCTGAACACCCCCAGTTGTTGCGTCCCCTGCGCCGGAACCTCATCTCAAGCTGGCATAATGGAGGTGAGTAATTTCTTTGTTTAAAAAAAAGGTAAAAATAAATTAATATTTCAGTAAAACAACGGCACAAGAATTAGACAAAATGTCAGAAATAGAGCGTGTTAAACTACTGAAACATTTATCAACAAGTAATACTCCATTGTGGCTAACTGAGAAATCACTCCCGGAAATGTCAGAGTTGGACCGGGCCGTCGATTGGCTGATCAGTCTCGGATACTCGGCAAGGAACGGTTTCAATGTTCACTTCAGAGAATTAAGAGAGGACGAATTGTATGAACCTACATTGGTGAGTTATTAAACCGATCCTTAATTTAATAAAGCATAAAGCTGGAACGTACGTTACGTTCGTGTCCTATTGCGATTCTCAGGCACGGGCGTCGCTCTAAATAATAATTTTGTTACACAGAGTTTCTACATGGCCCTTCTGTACAAGAACCTCGTGGGTGAGCGAGTATTGAACGTGGAGACGGCGGGTTCGGGTCGAGCCGCGTTATTCGCACATTGCACCGCACTCAGACATCGCCCAGTCTCCGCCGCCGTCACTCTCTATGCTGCTAATGCGGATGACGAGGCGGCGAGGTTCTCAGTGAAGTTGTCACGCACTGAAGAAGGTGGAGATATTATGCAGTTTATTGTTGGCAAAGATGATAACGGGTACGATTTTGAAATTTATTTAGTTGCTATTAAAGTCGATATTGCAAAGACTGTTATTGGAAATAATCGACTATGATCTGATATAGGTTGAGTAAATAAAAAAAAAAGATAACGTAATATTTGTTTTCCAGAACAATAATGGTAAACGGCAGGGCGATGCATCACGAAGGCGATATTCGACCAGTCGTGAAACGCGTACGACCGTACAAGACTTTGCTTCTAAATTTACCACCGAAATCGTACGGCTTCTGGGTTCTGGCCAACACGAATATCGAAGCATGCAATGACTTCGAAGCCAACGAAGTCGATGGAAAAAATTACGTCGAAGCTGTACGAGTGACTGATGTGAATGATAAGATGAAGAGAAAAGAGAGATCGATCATTAAAGATAACAGTAGAATATACGAAGATTTCACGGATTATTCTGAAGGGGAGAGTTACGATGGAGAAATTGATATTTCGACACCGGACGTATTACACGACGCGGACATCACTGACACGTCACGGGAACAACTGATTGCTCTCGTTGACAATATTAGCAGAGATTTCCAACATGCCTTCCCAGAGTTGGTCGAGAAATGGAATAGGAAACGTGAAACGAAACGAAGTAAGAGAGAAGCCGACGAACCGAAACCGAAAGATATATTTACTATAATAGATAAAGAATTCAAAAGATTGACTGAAAGGCACAATGAAATATTAGCGAAACCGCAAATAACGAATAAACTACAAACTAAAGAAAATAGGACCGCTCTGCTGAGTAGGTTAATGGAGAAAAATACTTTATTGGAAGATATAAGAAATCAGAGATTCAGTCGTTTGAAAAAACGTAATTTATATAAAAATAAAATAACTAAAAGACATAGTTTAAAGGAGAAATTAAACTTGAAAAATAATAAAGATTCAGCTAAAATTAACGAACAAAATGATATAAAGAATAGAACACGTAGAAGTATAATAACTGCATCAGAAGCTGATGACAAAATAAAAGACATGAAATCGCATAAACTTTACAAAATATACAAAACATTAGAGCAGACCGTTAAAGATATACCGATCGAAGTTGGTCTTGTAGAAGCGAAAGAAGACTCTAAATCAACGGAAAAAGAATCGAATTCCAAAAACGAGGAAGTAAATGAAAGCGGTTTATTAATAACCGTTTTGGATAGTGCGAGTAATCTGATTGAAGAGTTGAGAGAGAAAATGAGTAAAGTTTGGGATCTTATCAAGTCTTTGGAGAATTAGTTCGGAACCGAGTGGACGCCACGACATCTTCTTGTAGCTGGCGTGTACTAGGCTAGCGCTTGCTCGAAATTCGTTTACTATGGAATTGCGTCCATTAGGACTGTGGGACTCGGGCGAGCGGATTTCTGACTGCACCAATTGCACGGAAGAAATGCAATTCAATTCGGCACGGCTCTAGTAGACGCTATGTCACGAATTTCAGTAATGTTAACTCATTTTGATGAGCATTGGTTGTCTACGTTTTCAGTCTACCCTTAACCTTAAGTAAGATCTTGTTGTAGATTATCTGTACATAGTTGCTAAGTAATTAATGTTATTTATTTTAGTTAAGTTTAAAGTTATGTTTAACAATTAGAATCATGCCTGTTAAGACTTATACAGTTACAACATATTGGAGCTAAGGTCAAAAGTCAATCGGTAGTTGTCACTAGATCGAATAGAAAACAAAACGTTTGACGTTTCGTTATGACCTAGGTGACAGTCAAACGTCAAATCCCAGCAATATTGTCAGGGGGATTAGGAAAAAAATAATTATCGATCGGTTTCTGACTAGCCTCTGATATTGTATGTATGTGATGATAATAATAAAAAATAAAAAATTCCTTATATGTCATGATGAACATTTAATTTAGACCATGCTGTTGTGATCGCTGCTAGGTGTGCTGTTAAAACAAAGTTCGTCCGGTCGACGCTTATTGGTCGAGCGTATTAGCGGGTCGCGCCATGTATGTTGCAATGCAGCTGCGCGCTCATTGGCCGAGCGAGTTTGCGGGTGACGCCATCTTCGTTACACAAAATAAAACAGCAAAATGGTGGTACAATGTAATTTATTTTAAATTTAACAACATGTTAGGATTACCATTACTATAATCGCTTATAATAAATGGAACCACCTCTAATCTAAACGGACAAAGGGAGATCAAAATTATATATAACTTTAGAATTCACTTTATTTCGTAACGTCCGAATTATTTTAATATTAGCGGAGAACTGACACCGCAAAAAAAAGGTAGCAGTCACCTACGCTATGCCGGCTAGATGAGACTCCTATCAATATGCTCGGCTACTTCCAAACTGATCCGGCAACGTGACTAGGCCACTTCACGGGCGTTACACTCGAAACTGGGCTTAGGAATATAATATTCCTTCATTCGGCTGTAATTTGGACATTACGAGATATAGTAATGGTAAGTAGCATATAAGATATAAGTGTAACAGCAAGCCTACTCGCATCTATTACGTGAAAGTGAGAGTGCCCGACACGGATATCAACTTAACAAAAAAAGCCTAAAATTTAAAAAGTAAACTGTCACATTTCCATCGCGGAAACCAGAATACATGAAAAACATTTCAACATAATTTTTAAACCTAACACAAAAATAGATTAATAAATTAAAATTATTAAGTTTGTCAAATTGAAGATGGCGGCACGGTTGCGGTCACTCGACTGCTGTATGGACAGCAAAAAAAGTTTCACAATAATCATATTATCTTGTTATAATTAATAAATGCATTACTTTTTTATTTTGATTCAATTTACGTTGTCTGTTTGCGGCCAAAATGCAAGCAATGGTTAAAACAAATCCAAACTGTTATGTACCTCGCCGCGCCGTCTTCAATCTACAAAATTACACGAAAGCAAACCTATTAAATAGAATAAAAATACTTAATTTTATATCCGTGTGAAATAGTCCTATAAATATATCGTTAAAAAAACAGCAAAAACAGCAAACGTAATCGTAACTATTATTCAACAACAAGTTCTCACAAAAGCTCCAACTTTCTTTTATTATACTCTAAAAACATTATCAACAATAACCCCATAAGTTTTTTTTAATTTTTTTTAATGGCAACCACTAATTTTAAGGTAATTCTACGCATAACAATACAACATTACACGAACCAAGTTCATGTTTCGCTTAATTTCGCTTCAGTAACAAACGTTTAGTAAATACACTTTCAGTATGAGATACGTTCTGACTTTCATAATAACTAATCGGCAGTAATGTAATTATATTCGACTACCCTCCATCATAATATCACGCAGACTGATTCGTTGTAACCAAGTGACATGGTTGGTGAAACATAAAATATTATTTACTGAAAGTTAAGTACTGAAACTTTGTTAAAGAAGCTAAACGCTCGCCATTGACGATGACCTTTGTCACATTTCACCTAAAAACTATACAAACAAATCACTATAATTCAACAAATACGTATCTAAAAGGCAGTTAAGGCTATGGTCAAACTTGGGTCGCAGTTAGCGGCTCACTGACTGCTGCGCCGGCCGATTGCAAACTGGCGGCTAACTTTTGAGGTGTATGTATGTGAGTGACCGATTATCTGACAGCAATCTCACGTACTTTAATGAGTTGACATGTTTAATTTTACTGCAAGTTGGTTATTACTAAATGGCGTGTATTAAGCCTGTGAAAATTGTATCGCCATAGTGAGCCGCGACTGTGAACAGAGCCTAAATCTAACAATGGCTCCCTAAAGTGTTTTAATAAATTTAATTTCAAAAAGGTTTAAAATGGTGTCACGGCCATGTCAATGGCAAGATATAAAGGTAAACATTTGTAACACTAAAATGTCACTAATTTTAAAAGCTAACGAATAAACTTGCCGAAAATATGTTAAACATTTCAACAACATAACAGAGCTCCCACTAGTTTGTGTACTCGAAATAAGGTGCAGTCTTTACGTATCATCAACATTCTTTAAAAGCTAAAACATAACTATAATATATTCAATAACGTGACTTACTCGTAAACAGGGTGTAACCGCTTTGGATATTCAGGCGAAACAGCTCGCAGAATGGACGCGCCACAATATTACTCTGAACCGTTCCAAAGCGGAACACGCTGTATATTTAATTCTTTCAAATATAATATTAACAAATGTCGAACATGAAAATATTATACTGAAAGAGTGTCAATACCGTACTTAAGTTATAAATAGTAATGTGTGTGTAAAAAAGCTCTTGTATAATATGTTATTCATATTTGTGTCGTTGTCTCTATCACTAATTCAAATACTCAAAAACAACCAGTCTCTATGCTTGTGTATGTGTGCGTGTCGGATTTTTTTTATGTGAACACGATATAATTGTTTTACATATTGTGACAGTCCAAAAGTGTTCAGAGACCAATTGTAAATGAGTTTTTCATGTAAATGCATATAATCTAATATAAATCGTGTCAACTAACAATACAAAGTGCGACTATTAATAAAGTTTTATATGTCTGTAATGACACATGTAATGATATGACGTGTGATGTGGCAGTCTGTGCTATAACCCGACAATTTCGAATACGACTTCTCGCGTGCGGATGTCGTTCGCTCGCGAGTGTATTCAATCTGTTGCTATTATAATAGTGTACGATGTGTCAGAACGGACTTATATCTCTAACTTATAATAATAACGCTAACATTATTTAAATATTTAACAATTTAGTGTATAAAGTCTAATATTTTCGTCACATGAGTGAATAACAGTGAAACAGCCATAAGTTACTACGTTCACTAATTAAAAGAATCGAGTTACATGACGTTTATGTGATAAGGGAACATTTTTGTGAAGGGCTATACAGAATGGTTGAATATGTATTTAGCTCCAGCACCGTTCACGACCCGATAGAGAGATAAGCATAGACTAGAGAGCGATAAGGAAATACTACGCAAAATATCACGTTTTAAAGTGTTTTATCTTTAGTTAGATATTGAAATGTGTAATGTACGACGGTAGACATTATGATCAATACTGATTCATTATCATTTAATCTTTAAAACTTTCCATTCAATCACCTAAACAGAACGTACACCATATATTTAATAGATCATGAAAAGAAACTGCAACACCCTTTACAATACTATATATTAATCACAGATTATTACTAATAGATGTCGGTGGTAGCTCAGGGACCGCACTCAAGCTTTATATAGTACGGCATGGGGTCGTCTAAATATGAATGAATATTGATAATAATGTTCGGGTGCGGGTGTAATATCGTCCTTAATTCCATGTCAGTATAACCCTAAACTTTTGACTAAAAACAACGCGATAGTTAACAAGCCTCAAAGGCCAAAAAGTCATACTTAAAAAGGAGAAAATTACCAACAATATCTTTATAATAATAGCTCAATTACCCTGAGAACGATTGTCATAAGATTTGGATCACACAAATGAATTATTACTAAATAAACTAAAACTTAAAATTTGGTTAATTATTTACTAAGGAGGGTAGAAATTATAATACAATTTAGGTGAGTATATTAAAACATTATTTTTCAATTTTAATTATTGCAATTTCAGAAACTTCAATCCAATCACGAAATTGCAATAACTTCTCCAAAAATCAACTATGAAAATGACTAACAGACGATCCTAACTAAATACATTGAACCATTATTTACCTTACTAGTCAATTTGCTATTTATTTAAAATTCCCAATTGCGATCTGGAAGCAATGGGATAACAATTCTGAATTACAATTAAGTTCTTATTTCACAGAGAGGAATGCGGCCGAGTACTTTAAAACTAATAATAATAATAATTTGAAGATCTGTCGTAAATGTATGTATAAGTGTTTTATGTAGGTATGTATAGCGTAGTTGTGTTAATATTTAGTTGTCACCCAAATTCCTAAAAAAAACTTGCGCATCAAAGCAACATCGTTTTTTTAATACTAATTAATACCTATATACAACACCGAAAGCCACATACATACACGAAAGCATACATTTTATTATGTCAAGTGAAGAATCTAATCACATTCAATAACACAAGTTTTGCGGCTTATTCGTTCGTCGTAACGCTTCCGTAGTTAGCGGCTCACTGACTGCTGCGGCCGACTGTGTCATGGCAGCGACTGAATTAGCCGCAAACCGCGCACATCGTAGCATTAACTTGTCTTATTCAATGTATAAAAAGAGAGAGAGTTTGCATGGACACATGAAAGAAGAGACACATTTTAAAAACAAATCAATTGATATGTCGATTAACAATTTGAGATAACGACACATATCATTCAAGAGCTTTCAATCGAACATAATAATAATAATAAAACATGCGCGCGCATACGCCATCTGATCACTTTTACAAGTTAGTGACACATTAGCATTATACATTTACCCCCAAACTTTAATAATTCGCTACATACGAACATAACCGACTTCACCCACTAAATAACTTCACTAATAACTACTAGAATGTGGAATTAACAACGAAGATTATATTTTGGAAAAGAGACCTAAACCGAGAGGAGAGAGGAGATAGAGAGAGAAATATATGTAGAGAAAGATACGGGTAGCAGCTGACGATATAGCTTATAACATGAAGCTACGACAGCGATCGGAGGTCGGCATAGTGGTGACTACGCATGCATACAACTAACCTACGCTACACATCAAGTTTACTATAAATACAAAGTGCCCATTATATAGCGAACACCGCTCACCAATAGAGAACGACCCGAATTATACAGCATCGAGTCGAATCACGAAACGAATATTTGGCGTGCATCACTAAAAAAAAAGCTATGAAAATATTATATTGCAATTCAAATGTGCAATTGTAAGGACGAGAAAATAGTTTTGTGTGTTTTGTTATTCAGAAAATATACGCTTTTGTTATAAAGTGTTCAAAATTATATATATGTGTGTGTGTGTAAATATATATATAGTAGGAATGTATGTCGTAATTGACGATGGATTTAGCAAAATAAAACATGATGAGAGGGGGCGAAGGAGCGGTTGTCGAAATACATGATGTGCTGATGAATCATCACGAAGTTAAGGACAGAAGGAGACGAGATACAGAGAGAAGAGAAGAGAGAGAGAGAGAGCGGAGTGACACGTTCACATCGAAGAAGAAGAAGAAGAGAAATCTAATTTATAGCAACCTGGGTGTATCCCGGTGCGTGAGCTTCACTTTATTTATATATCACAGCTTTTGACGATAACAAACCTTTTGCAATTGCCGCTTCGAGGGAGAGCGGTCGCACGAGCGAGACGCCCGCGCGACGTTCGACCCCGAGCGTACAGAGTCCGACATGTACGAGATGCGAACAATCAGCGATGATGTAACCGTTAACTACATTACGTACTATAACACCGATCTTACCATAAAGGAGTCATGCAGAATGCGACGTTTCGATGTGGGCGATAAGGCTCCCGGAGGACGACGAGGCGACATCGACCGACAAGCACGCATGCAACGCGAGCCCCGACGCGACGGAATTTGGATGACCCACCACGGTGGCGAACGGACTTATTGAGAGACACGCGCGCTTCGACCACTTAACTAACTTAATTAATATTATCACACGTCGCTTCACGTTCTGATGACTTTTTGACCTAACGCTGATATCCTGAATATAAAAAATATTATTGCTCATTTGTAAGCACCAGACTCGTCCGCTCATCGACTCGCCAACGATTCGTTCCTAGTTATTTGAGCGCGAACGTCTATTCAACTCGATCGGGGTACGGAGGGACCGGACGGGAGGGGGGCGGGGAGGGGGGGCCGGGGACCGGGTTCACGGGGAGGGGCGTATTCCTTAACACAGCTACATCATGTATTCGTGATGATGACCCGCCTCACTGCATCACACATTTGCTCTCTATCTGAGACTTGAGTTCGTTCACTTGCGTCTCGATAGTGTTCTTCAGCTCTGAAATAATACTGATATTAGTAAATCATCACTATTTATAGTGCAGTCGAAAAGTTCGGCACTCACTGGTAAATTCGTCTTGGTCTTCGAGCTCCGCTTCGGCGGCGAGTTCCTCCGGGGTCTTCTTCTTTCTCATGAGCGGGTTGTCAGGCTCGGCCTGCTGCTGCTCGACGATCTCCTCCTTCTTGGGGATTTTGTACTGAAACACACACCACACGATCCATTCAGACACGCTAACTAATCTACTTGGGTGACCACATTTCATCTTATTCATTGGGATCGAATCCGCACAATCGATTGTAATATAGTAACGTAACGTTTCGGACGAAACTAAACCATTGCCAAGAAACATAAAAACTAAATCCTTATCAAATTATTCGACCAAACTTTCAATTTTAAAAGATTTATTTTAATTAAAACATGGTGTTCATAGTATACTATTTTGTTCATTACACTGTAACGGTTATTTGTACTAAATACTGTTATCGTAAAGAAACACAAAGAAAAGATATTGGCAAACTTGTTAGGTAACAACCATAGACAATAAAAATATCTATAAAATTGTTAGGCTATACACCACTTCTACAGCAATGTCTATGGTCCGTCCGAAAAAGGTCGATCGCGTGTCATTACAGTTTTTCAAATATCCCTGCGATTTTAAAAGTTTTTCAGACGGGAATCAAAAATACATCTAATTGAAGTGATATCTCAAAATGGTTTTCGATTGAACATGGGTTAGTTTTTGAAAACCTTGCCCATTGTGCCCAATGTTGTATAGAAATTAGTATTATTACAATTTTCATAAATAAACCCAAATAAATGAGGAATAACGCGTAAGGAGGCATTTCTCGTCGAATGGCGCGGACGTTCCGCGTTCAATTCCCGTCTGAGTAATAATTTCCCAGAGGACGGAGACGTGTTCGCTTTCACTTTGCGGAATAAACTCACTAAATGGATTGCTACTTCATAGGCTATTTATTAAAATAATTGCTCCTTTGATGTTTATAATGGTTTGAAGCGAAGCTCGGTCGCTGCGGGCGAGAATCGTGATCATCATCGTCAGCAGAAACCTTCTCCATCAATTATCTGTTTCCATACACACTCTAATGCGCCACCTGTTTGTTTTAATGGGTATTTATTGACATATTTTATTTAATTTTCTGAAAATATCTTTGACTAAAATACAATTATTTTTTAAATTAGAAAGTACGTTAAATTACACTCAGATGTCTGTAGAAAGATAGAAAAGTTGTTTAGCGTTAGAAGAAAACATCTGGACCGGAAGTGACCGCGATATCTCGGAAACAAAAGTTTTCATACTTCGCGAGCTCAACTCGACAAGTGCGGAGCGCGTCGGCCACTGTCAGGGCACATAATCGTAAACGAAGCCACGATCGACTGCATTGCGTATGTCCTTAATTTTAAAAGCTATAATATTAAATCGGCTTAATTTTCAAATATAAAGTGAATCTTTCAGTCGACGATCCCCTCCGTGTATTTTAATCTCCAATTGATTACATCGCTCCGTCTCTGTGTTGCCAGGGGAGGAATTTATTACAATTATTAAAATGAGTGCTCCTTTTTTCTCGGTCGGTATCCCGCAGAGGTCTCATTAGTAAATAACAGAACAAGAATAAAGATGGTGGGATTTTAAAGAAGCTGAGACGTGACTTTTGAATGATGCGAAGAGACTGTCTCGAAGTCGATGTCTATTAAAAAAGTATTCCAAAGAGAAATTTTGTTCAAAACTTCTGCCTTTCATTATTTACGAGAACATTTCGGTGATTTAAATATTAAAAAGTTTGTGCGACATTATTAAGCCCTGAAATATATGAAACTAACGATATATTAGTTAATAATAATAATGCATAGAATACTGTAACATTATGTTAGGTAACATACATCGGTTACTTTTAAACATTTTTAGCATATTAAATATTAATTATTTAATGAAAACTTACGTGATCGTGTCGAAATTCATCTATTCTTTCCAATTGACCTAATGCCACAATCACTGGATTTTTTAAATTTTTTTTTATTGTAGCTCGACATGTGACAACACTCCGCCTGATGTAAAGCTAGAGTGTGGTCCATGAATGGAAACAACTGCTACCACAGAGAAATCTCTACGGGCTGCAGTCGCCTCCACTTTGCCGGCTCGAGGAGACGAGCATGTACCATCTAGATTGACAGTGCACACTCCTCTCGTTACACCTGGGTACTTTCAAACTATCCCCGAAACGCGACAATGTCACTTCACGGGTGTTACATTCGAAAGTGGTGGTACTGCCCCAGGACGACAGACTGGACCATCATCAGTCTGCCTACCACTCTTTAATAGTGCCTATAGGCACTGAGCGACCAAAGTATTTTAACCACAATTAACACTAACAAGCTCTACTTTGCATTTAAGTTTTGCTTTCATGTCATAATATTTACTTACATTATGTAGTTTAATGTAGATAGTAACACTTCAATAGAAATAAGTATTAAAAGAATACATTTCTATGCATTATTATCGCTGTGTTGAGCTTGAGGCGAGCCGAATCGAATCGAATTACTACAAAATAAGTCAGAAATTGGCACGAGCGATGCCCACGAATCGGGCTCAGCCGCTCAGGACACGGCTTTATTGTAAATATAAGTATTCGATTCGGCTCGCCTCTAGTGGAGTTAGCCATATTTGTGCCTTCTATTCTTGACGTCTTCTATAATCTTCGTGTAACGTGGAATGCGCATCACGGAAGTCAACCTGACTCAATTAGGGAGTCAAAATAATATAAGACTCCCTACTAGAGTCAATTTTAACTCCATGAGCTCGCTTTCGTCTTCGTTCTTCACTGCATCTGCTGTGCTGGCTGGATTATTGTTATAAGCGTGTTGGACCACACGGCCTGCGTGCGTGCGTGCGTGCGACAGTGATAGTGCATGCGGGTCAGTCGAGTCGTATGAAAACTTATATTATCACGCAGGCGGTTCGTTCCAATTAATGTTTTAATTAGGGATGCCAACATATATTATTGCATATTTAAAAATATATATATTTATGGAAAAGAATAAAAAAGTTGTCAATTTATTTATTGATCCACCCAGAGACAAACCGAATCATAACAATTAATAGGTATAATAAATACAGTTGGCAACCCTAATTTGGAGAGAAAACTTAAGTATATCATTAAATATAACCAAATTACAATAGTTACTAGAGTAAAAAAACCTCCACTATGCCTGATCAACAAGTGCGATTGGCTCATTTGATCGCTTGCGGTTAGATTTAAGCTTTCTGTCCAAATTAAAATTAAATATAATAACATGTAAATGCAGAGTTATGGAACTAAGTGTGACGTCACTATTTGACCATGAGTTAGGTTAATGCATTCGCTATACCGGCTCCAGAGCATTGGCATGCGCAGTCCACCGAAACTAATATTGAAAATGGTGGCACTACCCCAACACGACAGACTGGGCTAATAACCATCATCAGTTAGGACTCTCGGATTGATTATTTATTCTATAGAGATATTTAAAATAATAAAATGTTAATAATGTTTTTTTTTATTGTAGCTCGGCATGAGACAACACTCCGCCTGATGTAAAACTAAAGTGCAGTCCATGAATGGAAACAACTGCTACTACAGAGAAATCTCTACGGGCAGCAGTCGCCTCCACTATCCACCTCCACGGCTCGAGGAGACGAGCATGTACCATCTTAGATTGACAGTGCACACTCTTCTCGTTATACCCGGCTACTTTCAAACTATTCCCGAAACGCGACAAGGTCACTTCACGGGTGTTACATTCGAAAGTGGTGGTACTACCCCAGGACGGCAGACTGGACAAATAACCATCATCAGTCTGCCTACCACTCTTTAATGAGCGACCAAAGTACATATAACAAAGTTACATTGGTCAGAATTAGCGAGGTTCGAACACGGGTCTCATCGATTGTGAGTTCACGCGTCCTAACGCAAGATCACGGTTGCTCATGTATCAGTAGTCTGTTGTTGTGTTGTGTTGTGTTGTTACGAGCCAACAACAGCATTAATACGAGATGAGTTTTTAACACAATTATAATTCCAATCAAGCCGAGGATGCCCAAGTTTTAACTAACTCTTGCGGAATCTGTTCTAGGGTGCACATAAATTGACAATCTTGAAATTGATAGGCAGCAGTATTTAGCACAAAAATTAAAAATGTTTTAAATAATCACAAAACCTTTAATAGAAAGTAAAATTTAACAAAAATAATTTATAATAAATTCATATACTGATTAGTGTATGTGTGTGTACTTAAAAATATTTGTTTAAAATACTGCTTCTCTTCGCTCACACCTGCTGGTTAGCTGGAAGAGAATGCTATTTAGTATTAAGTTTACCTGTGTGCACGCTACACTAAGATAAAAAGGTTATCTAAGGTATGTGGAACAAATAAACATATTTTTAATTATTTATTTAAAATAATTCCAAAAGGAAAATTAATAAAAATCGTATCGTAATTAAGTAATTTGCATTTGCTAAGGAAAGGGAGAAAAACGAGTGTTGATCAATGCCTTGCCTAGACTTGTCCTGAATTTCAAGACTCAGGATTCAGAAAGACCTGGATTTCTGAAGTCGGTGCCAATCAAATATGAAATTCTGCATTGTTTGAATCTAGGTACATTTCCAATCATAAAACACCTATTTCAGATACTCGTATATGCTAGATACAATGCAGACAATTAATTTGTAAATAAATAATAAGCATCTATTCTTGTTTATGTTTATTAAATTTTGTGTAGATACTCTCAATTAAAATTATTTTAGAAGTCGGTTCAGAAATGTTTTTATATTTTATTAAAACGGTTCTTTTTTATATTTACGTTATTTTTATGTGATATTCAAATTTTAATGACCGCGCTCGTTGTTTTATATTTGGGATACTTAACTGCAAAAGTGGCTCAATTAAAACGTTTCATGCGGAATTAAAATTATATTCATTATGATACTATATTTCCGTATAATCTTCTGCTAAAATTACGATTTAGCCAGATATAATGTGAGGAAGTCAACGTAGTGGAGGGGACTGCTAAATGCAGATATTTCTCTGTAGTAGATAGTAGTTGCTACCGTTCGTGGCCCACAGAAGAAGTACATATACAGTAGTAATATATGTTTGAGGGACCTCCGTTGAGGTCGAGTGGAGGAGCAGTGAGTTCGACGTAACCCAACGCGTTTCTATTTTAATATTAGATTATACGTGGTAATAAGTGCGAGAAGATATAATAACAATGTTCATAGTACAGCTGCGTCGTTAGCAAAAAAGGAAAAAGGATAGAATATTATAGTAGGGTCAGCAAAAACTTAGTAAACATTTCCGATCCATTAACCGCGGAGGAGTCAGCAAAAACACCTGCTCTTGCAAATATAAATATTCCGACTTACTTTTTTCTTCTTTTTTATTGTACGAGCTACAGTGCGGTCCATGAACAGAAACGACTGCTTCCACAGATAATTTTTAAACACAGCAGTCGCCTCCGCTATGTCGGCCTTAGGGGACGAATGTGCACCCATCCGGATTTACTTTCAAACTGATTCCGAAACGCGATTATGTCACTTGAAAAGTGGTGTTACTACCACGAGCTAATATTAAACCATCAAAAGGGATAGGCAGCCCTTTTAAACTATTAGAGATCACAGAAAAGTTTAAGGGTAATAAAAGGTTTTACAATAAAGTTAGGTTGGTGTGAAAATTTCATACAAAGTTGTTAATTGCATTTTGCATCTCTCAAGTGTTTCAGTATAGTTTTCAGCCTTTGATATATGTTAGGAATGTTATTAGAGGTCGTGAGTGCAATTAAACCACGCCATCATCACCTTACGACAACTTTCAGCAACAGCGCCCTCTCTCGTCAATTACGTACAAGTGACTGCCGACCACCACTTTCGAGTGTAAAACATCCGTGAAGTGTTTCGGTAACACTATAACGAGAGGAGAGTGGTCTGCGTGCACTTCGTCTTTACGAGCCGGCATAGAGGAGGTGATTAATGCCTGCAGACATTTATCTGCGGTAGCAGTTGTTTAGCTTAATTAACTTCGGGCGGAGCGTGGTCACAAGATAGATAAAATCTGCTAAACTTACATATATACTTGGTACATTGTACATATGTACTAAGTGAGGAAAGTCAAGTCTAAATACTTTGAGCTTAAATAAAAGTAGTGGCGTCCATTTATCTTGACAAACTAAAAAAAGGTTCTTTCCGAACAAATACATTATTTATCAAGGAAGTCGATTAAATCCAGTTTCAAGTGTTTATCCTTGTAAATAGTGTTTGTGTGGTCCTCGAGAGGGCGCCGCCGTCTACCTCGAGCGTGAAATTATATGTGAAACATTATTTCACGCTTTCTTCACTCATTTCAGAAGGTTTTCGCAACTCTAGCTTTAATTATATGAAGGAATTTTAAATTTTAGAAGTAACAAAAACGACTACGATAATCGTAGCATATTTAAAGACTACGGCGTAGCACAATGTAGCTCAGAGTCGCGTAGACTATAATACCAATTAAAACAATGTAATAACAATTAAATTGATTTATACTGACTGCTAATCGCACCAATGATATCGATTGAATCAATTTTCCACTATAACCTAACATAATAATAACATACATATAAAGTGGTACAAATGCTATTTTTAACGAGCAATTACGTACGTCCAGGTCCGACTCTACTTAATAATGTAGGGCAGACGAGCACGCGAATAAATATACTTCACATACTAAATATAAAACCTGCGCTGTTTATTTTTAAAACACGTTTGTCTTGAGGTAGTGTACCACCATTCTCAATGGTTCCATGGTAGCGGTTGTTACTGTTACGTAAGGTGAGGCAACGAAGGCGTTTTGTAGTCGAATTAAATGTGCTTAATATATATTTTCTTAGCAGTGCACATGCAATTGGAGTGCAGTGAGTGGAGTCGCCTCATTGCAAGTCGGCATTTTCCATTTTACGCGAGCAATTTGCCACTTTTTTACTTCATAGCAAATTACCCCCACTTTCGCGACCCACTTTTGTTGAATTTCCTTTTGCGCCTTTGTGACGGGTTTCCTTCTTGAAGGCGTCAATTTTCTTCGAATCGAGAAATTGCAGTTTCCTTTTTTAACATATTATTGCGAAGTGAGTTCTTTTAAGTTATGCGCGCGCCGCTTCTGCCGCTTCCCAATGATGCCGATGAACTTTCACAATTTGTGGTACCATTCTTGCGACATTGAATTCGTTACAAATTCAAACATCGGAGTATAATTTAGAATTACAATAGTTTTAAATGACAATAGTAACATAAATAATTGCGGTAAATTAGTATAAAAGGTTTTGATTAATTGAGATATTATAATTATCCTTTTGTTTCTTGGAACAACATCAAATATTAGGGGTAAGCAGAGCTTTGAAAAATACTTTTAAAGTAATGAACCACAAAAAATATTTAAAACAACAATATCTGTATATGTGTGATGGAAAAATTGGATGCAAGAATTCTCCTCCACTTTGCCGGCCCGTAATGTACTCGTGGACGAGTAACGGAGCTCACCTTATCCCGTATCTCCTGGCGCATCTTCTCGCGCTCCTCCTCCATCTTGCGGTGTTTCTCCTTGCGTCTCTCTTCGGCCTCCTTGATCGCTTCCTGCCGTTCTCTTTCGGCTTCTTCTTCCTTTTCCTTGTCATCGCTGTCATCGCCGTCACCGCCGACCGCACCTGCAACAACACGCGTCTTATATTCATTGTTCAGCTGCCGACTATATTATTAGCACCGTTTACTAAGTGTTATTAAATTATGATGAAAATTTAATACGAAAAAAATTCGGTTCGACGTTTAATATTTATAAAATTTTAACATAACGTGTACAAAGAAAACGCTTCCTACAAAGTCTTTTTTTTTTCAAATAAAAAATGTTGCGGCCGTGTGACAATGTGCAGATTGACGTGAAATGGATTCTGAATGCGTCCGCCATATTGGATTGGCTACGGAACCGACAATAACTAACTTTGCACCGAACACTTTTAAAAAGCAATTTTCTGCTATTTTATTAGTTTCTTTTTGAATGATTTTTCACATATAAGTTATCAACACAAGGACGCACTCGTCTCAACGGCCCGGCATAGCGGAGGCGACTGGTCTTTTCTAAGATCAGACGGAATATAATTTTTTTATTTATAAATAACAAATGATAGTTACCAAATTAGTGTATAGATTGTTTTAGAATATAAATATATGACGTCACAGCGCCATTAGGATTAATATAAAAATCTGTGTCACGTTATTCATTAAAGTAAAAGGGTCTTTTTCAATTTTGTCATTTCTATATACATACATATAAATATGTATATTAAAAAATGTAAAAGCCACTCTAAGAAGATTAATATTAACATTGGGGAATTCATTTTCATTATAATAGCTATTTTATACTCGTACATTAAAAAGAGGTTAATTCGACTTCTATTTTAAATCAGTTACATTGGTACTTTTGGGCCCACTTTGGTAATAAAATAATATCTTTTTTTTTTAATTCGTCTTAATTATATCAATACATCATTTACTAATCAATAGACAATGTTTAATTATATAAAAAAACAGATATCTACAATTATTAAAACGTTTAAAATAATAATAACCTTAAATATTGCATCAGAAAACATCTAATTACTCAATAACCCGGGTGAAAAAAATAAAACTGATCGGTAATGAGGAAGTAGATTTATTTTTTCTACAAAATTAATCAAAAATTATCGAAAACTCGAGAAAAAAGTTGTGGGCCCATTTTAGTTAGTGAATGGGCATTCTCCTTTGTCGATCCATAAGTATGCGTGTCACAGATGTCGATAAAAAAGAAAGTCAAACACTTTCCTCAATAAAGGGGCTATCTGACGCAAAAATAATTTTTCACTTCGTATTTCCCGCACGTTCGGACATACAAACAAACTTCGCACTCTTATTATAGTGCTAAAGATAAGTACCAGGTCATCGTCGCACTTAATTATTACTTTTTTACAGTACTTTGGCATTTTAAGGTGTGTTGATAAATAGAAAGAGAAAAGACGACCGCAGTCACCTTTGGGTTCTCTGTCAGTTAGTATTTGACTTGACGGCGACATGGACAAATCGTTTGACAAGGCTTACGCTTAGGTTGGTTCGTGAGGTTGACAGAGTATACTATGCGCGACTAGGACAGCAGATTGGGATTATAACCATCATAGGTCTGCCTACCATTATTTCTTTAATTTAGTCGATAGTACCAGGAGCACATAACCTAGAAGAGGAACGTTCGACAATGATCTGTTTAACATAAGTATGCATCAGTAATGTCTGGTGAACAATGCAGACATTCCAGGGGAGGGCGGGCGTGGGGTACGTGTCGGGGTGTCACAGGGGGGATTAATAGCATTCCCTTAGATGTCAATTTAATTTCCCGCGTTTCTGCCGACCCCATTACAGAGAAAGGGCGAGAATTGAATTAAGTTCGAGAAATTCTTCCGCTATTGATTAGAAATGAGATATTCGATGCTCAATTGTATGTATGATATGCTCCTATTATTATTGTATGTATGTTAATATATTATGAACTTATTGGAGTCGTGTTTATGAAGGTACCGAGTTCGATTCTCGGTTGTAAAACGGTTTTGATGACGCCACCACTTTCATGTTACACACTCGTGAAGTGACCTAATCGCTGTCGATGGATGATGCTAATTCGTCTATCCAAACCGGCATAGCGGAGGCTACTATTGCCTTTAGACACTTCTCTGTAGTAGCAGTTGTTTGCGGTCATGATTCGCACTACTATTAAAAAACATGTGTTTATATATTGTTTTTATTATGATATATAGTAAAATGAGCGTGAACGTGTTGTAAAATGTGGTCGCCGCGGATGGGGGTGGAATTAATTGGGCGAGTCTACTTGATGACGTCACGAGTGTGCCGGTGACAGACCAATTTGGCGTCGAGTTGAGCCAATAACGTTCAAGTGCTTTCAACTCCATCCGCAAACACCGCGCTTTAGATATTTATTTCTTATCAGAGAACAGACGGACTTATTGCTATAACAATACTTTAAACATTAACATATATATATGCCGTGTTGGGGCAGTACCACCACTTTCGAATGTAACACCCGTGAAGTGACCTTGTCGCGTTTCGGGAACAGTTTGAAAATAACCAGGTATAGCGAAAGGAGTGTGCACTTGTCAATCTAGATGGCGCATACTCGTCTCTACAGGCCGGCATAGCGGAGGCGACTGCTACCCGTAGAGATCTATATGTAGTAGCAGTTGCCTCCGTTCATTCTAGCTTTACATCAGGCGGAGTATTGTCATGTGTCGAGCTACGATAAAAAAATCACTCAATATAAAAGAAGATCGGGGTTGGAGGCTCACGCTCAAAGAGATCCGTGTTCAAATCCCGTAAAATCTATACCCGGCCATAGTGAATACTACTACTATCTGCATATATCAGTCGTCTGTGCTCTGGAATGTACATTTGATAATATTTGTAAAAGAACATTAAAAATGTTTTCATTATAGATTGATTAATATTCAATTAATTAATTGAATTGTATTTTTAGGAAACTTTTTTTTATATTAAATATTGGACGAATACAAATTTCGTTTTATATGTTAATCGAGTAATCTGATTGCAATGTTTGTTATTATATTTATTACGTTTCAAATGTGAAGAGAATATCTTTGTCTGACTGTTTGTTACTCTTTCACGGCTAAAATACTGAACCGATTTTAATTTTAACGACAAAACAGGCTCGCCATATATTTTATACTAGCTGTTCGTCCCCGGTGCTACCCGGGCTTATCAATTTAACAGCTCTCGAAGTATGAACGGTAAGAAAAGAATACCTCATATTTAAGTTCGTTTACATAGTAACAATAAACAATAAATAATTTCGTTCAAATTTGATTATCATAAAAAGGGTTATTGTGAGTTAATCTTAAAAGATAGACATATACTGTCGCGGACATTTTTTTAGATAATTTAAAGAGGAATAATTCTTTCATACATATTTTTGGGTATCTCGAACGGTTTACGCAGCGCACGCAACGGAAGCCCTCAAAGGTTAACAATATTCCCCGTTTTTTCCACATTTTCGACTGTTTCTTCGCTCCTATTAGTCGCAACGTGATGTTATATAGCCTATAACCTTCCTCGATAAATGATCTATCCAACACAAAAATAATTTTTCAAATCGAACCAGTAGTTCCTGAGATTAGCGCGTACAAACAAACAAACAAACTCTTTAGCTTTATAATATTAGTATAGATTGATGCGTCGATGGTTTTTTATTCCACGTTTATTTGGTAAACTATACATAATACGACATAATAAGTACATCTGACCCAATGTCTAGGTTACCCTGAGTGCACGTACAATTCAATTACATCCAAGGAAGACCTAGTAATGCTTTATTTTTCATATTAGTGGCGGCAGTGAGCGGCTCGAGTGCTATTAACGAACCTGCGCAGGAGACACGTCCATCTTTTTTTTTAGTCAATTAGGGCCGTAGGTTTGATTTAAAATGCATTTCTTTTGTTCGACTTTACACGAGCACAAATATTCCTCATTAATTTAATAGTATAACATAAATAGAATACGACCGCTATCTGGCATAACAGGCCGGTTTGAAATATTTATTGAAGGAGTGATCAGGTGGAAAAGTAATTTTCCGCGAAGTGAGCATTTTGAAAACAACGCTTAACCAATGTGCACGTTAAGATAACGTATGAGTTATAAGCACGCCTACAATATACAATTATATGTGTTCTTGTTATGACTCTTATACACGTTGGCCAAGGCAGCACACATCTACACACACAGCCGCAATTACTCAATATTCAATTGTAGCTCGGCAGATGACAACACTCCGCCTGATGTAAAGCTACAGTGCGGTCCGGAAACAACTGCTGCTACAGAGAAATTTGTACAAGCAACAGTCGCCTCCGCTATGTCGGCTTGAGGAGACGAGTATGCACCATCTAGATTGACAGTACGCACTCCTCTCGTTATACCTGGCTATTTCCAAACTATTCCCGAAACGCGACAAAGACACTTCACGGGTGTGACATTCGAAAGTGGTGGTACCACCCCAACACGCGAGACTGGACTAATAACCATCATCGGTCTGCCTACCACTCATCATAACATTTAAGAATCAGATCAAAGGGACGGAATTACGCGTCCCCAACGTGTGGACGAACATGTTGGCGAATTTCTTGTCGCAAGTGTGAGCGAGGCATAATACGAACATGTTTAGGGGAATATAAAAAAGGGCCTTTTGTTCGCTTTCCCCCAAATGTGTATAATACCTGCGCATTGACCCTGTTTTCGTAATTAATGTTTCCCTGAAGTTGGAAAGATGTACAAAAGTACGGGTGTTGTTTATATGCGGCCGTAATCAACGTGTACCGACCGTCGCGTCGCCCACAACTTTAGTTACTATTATGTGACTTAGAGTTCCTCTCGTTCCGTGCCTCGGGTGGGTTAGTAAATAGGGTAAAAACAAAAATCATAGGTACCGCGCGTTATCAACTTCCAAGTAACTAGAGATCCAATCTTAATAATCTTTCTACTTTCATCTTTTTTTTTTGATCATATGTTTTTTCTGGAGTTCAAAAATTTTCAATATTCCTAAGAAATTACTAAGAAATTATTTCTTGGATTAAAATTAAGACAAAGAGCTTTTAACTTTTAATTGTGCAATGAAAACGAATCGTTGCACTGCCCACCCCGCGCGTGCATTGCTCATCACCGTGAACGTAAAATATAAATGTAGGTCAGTCGTTAAATTTCGAGTAAACAAACTCGTAAAATGAACGATCAAAACACGTAATTATTATGTAGATTGATACTTATTATCATATCATTGTTTGTTGTTTATTGATAACTGATCAATGTACATTGTACATACATTCGTACTGGCCCTTGTGACATCTTTGAAGAAGGAAATTTGGACTTCATACATCATATTAGATAGTTTATAAACCCTCAATTACTCGCATACTAAAAGTTACACAAACGCCCGTGTGGGGTAATATATACCGCAGACGCACTCTGACAAAGCGCGACGCCTGCGACTGTTCTATGACAGGGAGAGGTATTTAGGCAGCTACTGAAAACTGTGTAAGAGTAACTTTAAAAATGGGGGAGATCAAATGTGTCGTGGGGTAAAATATACCCCATGCGAGTTATTAAGGGTTAATTACAGAATGGGAGGCGGACTGACGATGGTTATTAGCCAAATAACGAGAGAACACTGAACCAATTAACAAAGCCGAAGTCGGTCGAGGCAGTTTCAGCGAATCTGAAGTGGAACCTGATCCGAGCAAAGGATGACGTGACTGAGACTAGTCGAGGGAAAGAATAAGAAGAAGACTCCTGAAACGAAGGAAGAAGCTTGCAACTAGGAAAATAAGAACCTGTAGCGAGCCCTTAGTGAGTGCTGCCTGCAGACGTTTGCCGTTCAGTAGCTGTTATCTCCGCTCATGGACTACATTCTATCTTAACAAAATAATAAACAATAATGTTTCTGACATTCCAAAAATCGCATTAAAATAAGTCACAAACAGGAATATCTTTATTTTGAACAAAGAGATATCAAATCCGAGAACAACGGCCTCCTTTCAAAAAAGATTTACTTGGATAAGTTTCGTCCCTGAAGGCGTTCGAGAACAAAATTACTAGAAAAAACTATGTTAAAGCTACGGTTTGAAAAGAGCGGCGAGGGAAGCGTTAGCGAGTTTAAAAACGCTATAAGCTTGTAACCGAATCTAATCGATACGTATTTTTTTTATTGTAGCTCGCCATATGACAACACTACACTAAATCTACTACAGATACATATTTTCAGTTAGAAGTCGCCTCCGCTATGCCGGCTAGAGAAGACGAATATGCACCATCTAGCCTACACATCCACCTACTTTCACACTGCTCCCGGGTGTTACATTCGAAAGTGGTGGTACTGCCCCAGGATGGCAGACTGGGCTAATAACCATCATCAGTCTGCTGTACGTATTGTACTAATATGTAGCGAACCCTGAGTCTCGTTTGAGTGTAAAGCTAGAGTGCGGTCCATTAACGGAAACAACTGCTACTACAGGGAAACCTGTGCGGGCAGCAGTCGCCTCCACCATGCCGGCATGTACCACCTAGATTGACAGCGCACACTCCTCTCGTTATGATATCTATTATACGTGTTTATTATTGCAAATCGCTCCGCTCATTCGAAACAATATCATTGTATGTGTAAACTTTTAATTAAGTAGGAATTCGTGACGAAGTAGAGATGAGCCCATTTGTTACATGAAGCCGCTAATCAAGAACACTTCGGGGAAAAGAGAAAAAGTCCTAGAGTAAAGTGGCAGGTAGACTGATGATGGTTACCAACTCCTGGGCAGCATCACCAGGACCGAGTGGCAAGTGTAACAGCACCCTTCTTCGAGAGGAGTGCGCACTATTCGTGAATAGTGCATTTGTCTTCTCAAGCCGGCATAGTGGAGGGTACTGCGGCTTGCTATTTTTGGGTTTTATTAAATGATTTTAGGCTCACTGAACACAGAGGCGTATTGTCTTCAATTTATACATCAGCATTAAAAAAAAGATTTCCGAATCATTTTATGACATAATAATTAATGAATGTCTGTCTGTACGATTAAATTGTTCAAAAGCAAAATGGCAAATTATTCAAAGTTAACCATATTTTCAGTAGAAGACAATAAAATCACTCATTTGCGAGGAAAATCGTGAATTGTGAAAGGAACTTTGCGCCGAAGTTCGGTAACTTTTCGACTCGGCGTCTTCGGTTCAGTTCCGGTGGTGTCTTTAAGAACAATAATTGAACTTTGTAACTATTTCTTACTACTGTTGCAATTTAGGTCACTTAAAATGCTTAAATAACTTGAAAATATCACTTTTTCAGGGGTTTTTCTCTAAAATAGCCCGACAGGCTAGAACGCAATCCATGAAAGTAAATTACTTGTACCATAGGAAAACTACTGCAAGCAGCAGTCCCCTCCGCTATGCCGATTCTCGTACACCTTCCATTGTCATCTCGACACATGACGAAATCTGAACTGAGAAACCAAAGTACTTTAACGTAAGTTACATTGGTACCGGTTTAGCGAAATTTAAACTAATAGCAAATTTATTATTATTATGTCAGAGTTAATATATGTTTAAATAAAACCATTTTATTGTTCGTGAAAATTGTTTCAAAATACACAAAATATGCGGTTGAAACACTTTTGCAGCAGCTTCCATTAAAAACCTCAAAATATAGGTGAACTATTTTTGCAGCGGCGAATTCAAACAAACGGACTATTGGCAAAGTAAATAACGATACGGAGAGCAATCCAGGTCAGTGTGGTCACACTGAAATAATACTCAGCCATAATTCAACGGGTAGGGTGCGGTGACCTAACATTATTTATGCTGGCAACACACACACACACACATCTAGTCATAAAAATTACATATTATAACTGAGTGCCAATGCAATTATGCAATTAATTTGAAATCCTGAAATGCGAAAATAAAAGACTGTGTTAATAACAATCATTAGTCTGCTTAACTACTATTAATTTAAATATTTTAGTTCGTGCCGATGTTTGTGTGTCTGTTTGTCCCTCAATCACTCCAAAACCAGTGAAAATATTTTAATTCATGACATAGCTATCCTCAAACTGGAGATGATATACCCTCAATGAGGGGAATGATCGTTTCCGATCGACGCCAGTATAGTGGGAGTATTTCAAAAAGTTCACATCATCGATTTTTTTAAACGTTTGTGAAAAAAAAGTTAAATTGTCGTCAATACGTGACGAGTTTTTTTCCATCGATGTTGCCTGTTGAAAAAAGACTTGCCAAATAAATTGCTTTTGTCGTAACGAACTCACGAAATACGCCGCCTCTATGAATGTAAATTGCCTTTACTATACTCGCTATATCAATAGAGAGGACAATTATCTCAATAATTAATACATACATATATTTCCCGAGGTGGGAATCCAACCACCGCCCTCCGCTTTACACAGAACTGCTCTGTACACAACCAGCAGTATTTCTAAGTACTGGGTTTCGTGAAATAACGTTTATTTGTCATCAAAAAACAAAGTTATGACTCCCGACGCCCGCCCGTGCTACGATTGCCCTGTATTACGGATGCAGGAGTTTAACAAGATTAAAAAACTACAAATAAAATGAAACAATAGTGGCGAGCGGCCCTCGCGATCGGCATACGGGTTATTCTACTAACACATTAAATGGCCCATTATGTTAGGTTTATTGATTTTCAGTTCATGAAGTATACATTATTGCAAACGTTTCAGAAGTAGTCCAGCACGTTGTATGAAGGTATGCCTTTAGTTTGAAAATCTGAATATGCAAATCCTGCCCTCTGGCCACAGTTGTCTCTGCATTCTAGTTTAAAAAATATCAGGCGGATTATCGTTTTATGTTGAATTTAAAAATAATACAATTTTGTTTGAGTATATTTTGACGCCTTAAGTTTTGCTGGTCTCTGCAGTGTTACGCGGCGGTCCCGTGCTCAATTCCGCAAGAATTAAATATTATTTTTAAAAAGGCAAATATTTATTTTTGGTCTCGGTTTGTGTTGTCCTCGTCCTGCAGAGGGTATACTATATTTATTTGTATTGAATATCTGCTTAGTCCATAATAAGGATAATAGCAGTTATAAATTCAAATAGTATTAAATCATTAGAGACAGCTAAAGCACCATTAATAGCATTATTGGTTAAGTTATAAATTACACGGCACGATTTATCGCGTTTATAAATAACCGACATTTTATTAACCGACTTCCAAAAAGGAGGAGGTTATATGTTCGTCGCGTATGTTTTTTTTTTTATGTATGTTCATCGATTTTTTCTAAACGGCTGAACCGATTTCAATGATTTAAATTGTACTGTGTTAAGCTGCATCCCATAGTGGTCCCATATATTTTTCTAAGATGCACAGTGTGTAGTTTTTTATTAAAACGGGGAAAAAAGTCAGTTTGTAAAATTTTTTTGCTCCGATTTACTTGAATTTTGGCATACATACTTTACAAAATAAATAATGAAACACGTGTTACAGCATTTCTTGAAATTCAACCCCTAAGGGGGTGAAACGGGGCAAAATGGGTTGAATTTTTTTTAGTCAGAATTACTTGAAATTTGGCATACATACTTTACAAAATAAATAATGAAACACGTGTTTCAGCATTTCTTAAAACTCAACCCCTAAAGGGGTGAAACGGGGCAAAATGGGTTGAATTTTTTTTAGTCAGAATTACTTGAAATTTGGCATACATACTTAACAACATAAATAATGAAACACGTGTATCAACATTTCTTGAAATTCAACCCCTAAAGGGGTGAAACGGGGTAAAATTGTATGAATATTTTAAAATCGGATTTACTTGAAACAGCAGAAATGCTTTACCACATTAACAATGAAACTTGCGTTTCAACCCCGAAGGGGGTGAAACGAGGTGATGAAATCAATATTTTTAGTGACAAAATACATAATAAATTATGCTCTACAATATAAACAATTATATATTAACTTGCGTTTCACCCCGAAGGGGGTGAAACGGGATAAAATAGGTTGGATTTTTGCCAGATTTACTTAATTCTTAGTATATTTGCTCTACACACACCAAAAAAAACCAAAACATGTATTTCAGAAATTCCCGAAATTCAAACTGAAAGGGGTTGTACCTACGAGTTTTTCTTTTTTGTTAGATTTATTTAATTTGAACTACTCAATACTAATTATTTGTACGTTTATTAGGGAGTTTTTGTTGTTTTTGGTCCGCTACCCTAAAAATGGAAAAATAAAAAACCTTTTCAAAAAAAAGTTGAACCGACTTCAATAAATACTAAAAGCACTCAAAAGTGAAAAATAATTTTTCACAAGAGTATCTACACACAAAGTAATAAACATAAACACTGATAGGTGTTTATTATGTACAAATTAACTGTTTACATACCTACCACATTTTTGGAGTAGGTGCCAAGCTATATCAATTCAAAATTTCAGGATAGGAACACTTGGATATCTTCCTAGATATCAAGTATATCTATAAACGTTTGCTTGGCACCTACTCCAAAAATATGGCAGGTATGTACACAATTAATTTGTACATAATAAACACCTATCAGTGTTTATGTTTATTACTTTGTGTGTAGATACTCTTGTGAAAAATTATTTTTCACTTTTGAGTGCTTTTAGTATTTATTGAAGTCGGTTCAACTTTTTTTTGAAAAGGTTTTTTATTTATATGAATTACATTTATAGTGAAATAATAAATTATGAGTCCACCCACGAGTTTTGTATTCAAAAATTTAAACTACGACCTAATCATGTTTCCAAATGAGCCTGGCGGGACAGAGGTGTAACATGAGGAGTTTCAGTCAAGCCGGCATAGCGGAGGTGACTAGCTGAATATCACATGCCGGTCTAATAATAATAAAAAAACTAAGAACAAATAAAAACACTACGCCGTAGTCGACTACGGCAACCGATACTACGCCGTAGGAGTAGCTACTACATGTTCGAATTCTCACAAAGGAATATTGGACGTATTGGAGTTAAATAATATAGTGTAGGCCTCCGTTAGCATTGAATTGTATGTGCTTGGGGATATTCCCAATTGCAAACTCAGTCTCTATAATACAAGACTAGAGAGACAAGAGAATATAATACAAGGGAGTTCGCTAAACAGCGCTCGCGTATTAATGGCGTAGCAAATTCAATTTAAAAGGCATCTGAGCGCTCGCTGTTAGAGAGAGAGAGACCTCAATTCGAATCACGTCCGAACATCTCTCTATATTATTTATCTTTAAATACTTATTCGCATATTAAATATGAATATTATATAATCGCCTAATGTTATGCTATGGCAGACACCAGTCGCCACTGATGATGGTTATTTGTCCTCTCTGCCATCCTGGGGTAGTACCACCACTTTCGAATTACACACTCGTGAAGTACACTTGTCGCGTTTTGAGAACAGTTTGGAAAGTAGCTAGGTGTAGCGAGAGGAGTGTGCACTGTCAATCTAGATAGTTCACATTCATATCCTCGAGCCGGCATAGCGAAGGCGACTGCTGCTCACACAGGTTTCTCTGTAGTAGCAGTTGTTTCCGTTCATGGACCGCACTCTAGCTTTACATCAGGTGAAGTGTTGTCACATGCCGAGCTACAATAAAAAAAAAGGAGATGAAGCACATTCCTGTTATTATTCCCAGCAGCTTCTAAGGTGATACTGCAACGCAACTAGGTCACTTCACGGTCGTTAGACTTTTAGCTACGATACGTTGGTATCGACTGAGATTTTTGTGTGATTCGACCGCGGGGGGGTTATTGCGTATGCGTCCGTGTCCGTAACAACTCTGCCAATTGAATGAATAAACGTATTAATGGCATTCTTCCTCATGTGCAGCGAATTGACATAAAAGTGAGGACAAGAAAAACCTTTTAAGAGCCGCAATCACCCGCTGACAACGACATATAAATATTACGACATTGGGTGACATATATAGGTGTGTATGTGTTATAGGTATTTCTCTGTTTATTGTGGCGTTGATACAAAAAATAAATTACGTTTAAATAATAAAAAAAAATTAATAAATTGATTTCAAGTTTGATGCCCGTGAAGAGAGCTTGTCGCATTCATCTCCTTAAGCCGGCATAGCGGAGGCAACTGCTGACTGCAGGCATCTATGATGTAGTTTTTATGTAAACGGTTTTACAAAAAGATTGCAGACTTAAATTATTTTTATAAAAAAATGGTTAAATGTGAAATAGGCCAAGTTTGAAAGTCAAAAGTCGCGTTGTGAACACAATAGGAATGTATGAGACGAGGTCCCTCTCCGTGAGTGGCTCCTCTTTGTGTGTTGGCCTTGCGGAGGGAGTGTTGGCAACATTCCAACTAGGTTAGCTGAACTCATCTTACGACACAAAAAAATTATATTATTTAAATTAGTATTTTTTTCTTTTCGGTGGAATTGTGTAAAAAGAAATGAGCTTTACAAATTATACAAATAGCGATGCAATGTTCTGATGATGAAGTGGCCGTAGGATGAGACCGACGCGAGAGGAAACTTTTAAAAAAGTTGTAAAAGTAAATCTCCCCCGGATTAAAAGTTCTCTCGCGGCATTAAAAACACCAAAAGAAGTGAAATAAATTTCAGAAAAACTTTGAAGACATTTCCTTGAAAATAAAAAACTTCAAGCGAACAATCCATAAAAATACGAGTAGTTTAAAAATAAAACTTACCTATGAAATTCATGTCGAGCCTTCCCGCGCGATCTCACCGCGACTAACGATTAAATCGATACTTTGTTATAGCGACTAAATAAAAAAATATTCTTAAATTCCTAATAATTATTGGGAGCACCAAAATGTGTCAAGTCTTATATCGATATTGGAGAAATGGCATTTCGCCGGAGCGCGGGACACGGCCGACCGTCCGCGGCGACGAACGCCAGGCAATGCGCGGAACCTGAAACCCCGCCCTCTTTTATAACCGACCACGCACACTGCCGCATGCACCACTACCAACGACCGACTACCCATCGCCTGAAAGATGTACCCTTTTAGCTAAATCATTGCATTCTATTGGAACCTTTGTCTTTCATATCTTCTGTAAAGCCGATAAAAGTGACATTATTTTATTCATAATAATAATAATAATAATTTCGTAATCTGATAAAGCGAAATATTCTAAAGTTATCATGCTTCCTGATCAATATTCAAATATTCTGAAAAAGCATGCGGAATACATTATTGGGTAGTATTCATAATTTTGTGATCCATGAACGGAAGCGGCTGCTGTCAGAGAAGGGGATCCGCAAAAAGCAGTCGCGTCCGCTATGCCGGCCTGATGAGATGCCTCTTTACACCGCGCTTGAAAGATCCCAGGTTTTAGGGAGGAAGAAAGTTAAGTGGAGTTCATAATTAAGTCATAGTTATAGGTTAGAAATAAGGCTGTTTATTCTTGTTCGGGTTGTGATGAGAGCGCCCGCGAACGAATTATCTAAAAAAAAGTACCTAAATAAATATGGATTTAAAAAAATTAATAGATATCGGTAAGTTTTGATTCAAAGTAATAAAACCGTGCGTCAATTCTAAATTGGAGAATGAATAAAGTTCGAGTAAAATTAAGTAACGGATTTATTTTCAGCACATAACGGAAATGAAGTAATCGATTCTTTGTATCGAGTCTGTTTTATCGCACTTCGGCACGAAATCACGTAGCCGACAACGTTTATTGAACTATCTATTTATAGTGGATAGGGTGCTCTGAGGTTCCACTCAAAAATACAAATATTATTGTGAGCTATCTATACCACGGAGTGCGTCTCATTTTATGCGGAAACCTGGACAATTGTACGTTGGCCATTTGACCGCAATCTGCCTGATGTTAGGCTAGAGTGCGGTTTATGAGCACGGGCGACTGTTTACTACTACTAATTTGCAGATAGCAGTCACCTCCGCTATGTCGGCTTGATAAGACGTGTGTGGCGCCCAGGTTGACAGGGCCGGCCTCCTCCCGCATCCACAATATTTATAAAACATATTTATTTACACTAACTTAATTATTGTAAAAATTTAATTAATAAAACTAATTAATTATTTCTATTTAAATTAAATAAAAATATGTTACCAAAATACAATTTATAAAAGTATAGAAAGCTCGTAAAAGGTTGCAGGTAAAAGTTGGTAGAATTTTCTTTAAAACTTCGACGCATCTGGTTGACCGACGCTTTCATCGTTTCAGTAATGCACTACTTTTGATACGTGTTCATAAATATAAATGCGATGCAGGCTGCACTCGCTGAAAGTGGCTCTTATTAAGTATTCAATATGAATGACGATACATATTATTATATCAACACTGAAACATACACTTAACACTAAAAATTAAAAGCGATTTTTAAAAAAACCTTTCAACAGGGTAAAACGAATTTCTTTCAACATAAAACTATGATTTTCATAATCGTATCATTTCTTTTATGATGTCAAATAATAATAAAATTGTTCCGGTTTACAACCGCGTCGGTTTTACACTTAAACACCCCCGACAATAAGTTTCCCCGACACAACGTATGCATTACAATAAAAATAAACCACGGAACCTTTTATGTTGACCGTACTGCCGCGTACAAAGTGTCTCATTTGAAACGTAACTTCTGAGAATAAATTCTATTCACTCACTCGTGATTATATGTTTTCACAATCTTATTTACCTGTAACAAAAAAAGTATACGAAAATTAATATAAATAAATAAAGAGTTAGTAGATGAACTGATTGTGATTATTAGCTCAGCCTGCAGCGATTATCCAGGTGTGCACTGCCACCGTTACTGGACAGCGCATACTGTTTCTCTTCAAGCCGGGATAACGGAGGCGACTGCTATCTGCAGTTGTCTTGCACTCTAGCCGTTCTACTACTATATAAAACTAAATCAACCTGGCTATTGCACGCCCAGCACTTCAGGTTCGAGTGCGGGCGGTCACGTGACATGACGTTTAAGTGCCACGTCTCTGTTTTAAAATTTACATTGACAAATAAAATTCAATGATTGTTGTTACGTAAATAGGTTTGAACTTTTCAATAAATCTGACATGAGCGCGGCGTCGTCGAGCGCGGCGTACTCATGTCTGCGTCGTAGCTCATGTCTGCGTCGTAGCTCATTCTTCTAATTGTGATATAACCGATGTTATTTATTATTAATAATCCTCTCAATCTCTTATTGTCAGTCGTTTTAATGCCATCTATTATATAAACTCTGTTTACAATATAAAAACAAACCCTGACAAGCATTTCTTCTCTTAACAATGACAACAGAACGGTTATGGACAGAAATAACTGCTACCATTGACAAATAGTGTGCTCTATGCCGGCTCGAGGAGAAGAATATGCACCATCCAGGTAGACAGGGCATTCTGAACCGATTGTACAATTGTTACATTAGAAATAAATAAAATCACAGTATAGCCGTATCAGCACCCTGTATATAGTGGTAATTAATGTGATTAGTATCCATTCCGATGTCAATTTGTGTCAGCCGCACTCACTCCGTCGTTAGTTCACCACTTTCTTACTAATTTATTGATATTGATTCAGCCACGAGCACCATCACGTACGAGGCATCTTTTAACACTAACTTTATCTATATTAATTAATATTCCTCGCGAGGCAGGGAGAACCGCCAGAACCACGGCCGAGTGTCCACCAGGCATGACGAGACCTAGATGATACACATTCGTCTCCTTAAGCCGGCATAGTGCATGTGGTGCCAAACAGCCAACAACTCTAGCTTAATTAACATCGGGCGGAGTTTTTTCATTTGCCGAGCTACATATACATTCTCATCCGGTCTCATCGAGCCGGCACAACGGGAACGACATTTATCTGTATAATTTGTTTTAGGTCGTCAGGTTTCATGTTTTGTTAATACAATGCATTCAATAAAGTAGATTCAAAGCGATACACGGTGTCGCTGTTAAGTGAGTGTCAATATATGTGTTTATGTAAGAAGGAGGGAGCGGGGGGCGAATAGTTTAAGAAGTAGGGGAGTTGACGGATGAGGCGAAAGGGAGGAGAAGTGTTTACATCTGACCACTTGGAGTTAGATTACAGTTAAAAGATTTTTAGGGTTGTTCGCGCAAACTTCGCTTCATCTGTATGAAGCACTTTCAAATGTATGGACTCCGTTAATAAATTAGTATAATATATTTGTTGATGGTATGGTATATGGTATATAGAATTTAAATTAAATATTTTCTAATGTAGTTCAAGATACTTTGAATAACTTTGCAATTATCGCAGTCGTGTCGGATTAAACTAATAATATCTCAAGATTCAAGCGCCATCTAGTGGTGATTTTTATCTCTATACAAGTAGTAAATATAACGCAGAATTAAGTCGGTTTTGTTTATGAAAAAGAAATAAACGCGTGTTAACCCTAGTGCGAGAGTGTGAGCGCTCGGCCACTAAAAGCAGATTCGATGAATTGTAAATGAAATCAGTTGAAAGTGGCGCAACCCGAGACACAAACTCTTCTACTACTGATATACATACATACTACAATTATATGTACATAGAGATCGAATTAATTATGTATAAATGGAAAAACTGACAATTACGTGAAAAGCATTCAAATATATGCGACTCTTGAATTGGAATATCCTGTCCTACGAGTCCTATTATCAAGACGAGAACAATACAAACATAAAACACTCAAAACAAGCACCAACTGGATGCGAGTGGCAAGGCGGAGGCAGTGGAAGAATAGAAAAGGGGCGCTCGAAGAAAGATGCAATAAAGGCTGAAATTAAAGCGGCCGTGGGTGTGAAATCATGATCAATGAGACCCGTGTTCGAACCTCACTAAATTCTAACCAATGTAACTATGGTATATGTACTTTGGCCGTTTAGTGCCTGTGATACAAGTATTAGTTAAAAAAAATAGCCCGTATATATTTCATTTTGATCGGGAATCAAACTCACCACTCCGCCACTATATTCAAATAGTAATGTCGAAATATGCGAATGACATAGGTCAAGTAGTAACAGAGAGGAGGTAATCTTTCCGGGTTGGTAATTTTATGAAAATTAGTAATAGAGCACCCGCATGTGGGCTTTTCACGCATTCGTAACATGTCGTAGCACTGAAGAAGGACTCCCCTTTGAACCCATTCGCACTGATTATGATAATTGTAGACTTATGTTTTATAGTAGCCGGACTGATAAAACTGCAGCCACGGAGAAGTGTTCGCAGGCGACGGGAGGAGGCCGGGCTGCTTTCAAAAACAAATACATAATAAAGAATGAACGTACCACTCGTTAGCGAACAATGAGATGAGGGGCTCTCTGTCACACACACGCGCCGCCTCTTTCGCTCTCTCGCACAATGGGCCGTCTCATCGGTTCAATAATAAAGCATTGTTCGTTGGAAATCGAATCGAACATTATCATTATATTCTTCTGTTTATTATTAGTCTAGCCTCCACTCGAGATATTCCTCCACTCGACCTCGACAAAGGATCACTATTAAGAGAAATATATAAGCGACAGTGGCGGCGCTAGATCGAAACGTCAGGCACACTGAATTATACATTAATAGTGTTGCCAGACGACTCCTTCTACTCGACTAATAAAGACTGACTGGTGGACACGAAAACAGCCGCGACTATCACAGGGAAACTTTTGCATACAACACTCGCCTCCGCTATGCCGGCACGCGAAGACGAATACGCACCGTTCGAGTTGAAAGTACTGTTAAACTGTTTTAAACTTTCAATGAATTTACTTTATAGGTGGCAAAATAAGAGTATGCATCGCGAAGGTGAGAGAGAGAAAGGCGGGAATATTATTACAAGCATTATTCCAAATAGTTATCGATCAATCTGTTCTAGTAATTGAATAACAAATGTAATCTGCTCGAGTGCTTTCCTGTTCTGATAAATGGAAGGAAAGGTGATGCGAAAGCTTTTATTTGCAATACTAGTGCCTTATTAATACGAATACAACATATATCTATACTAATATTATAAAGCTGAAGAGTTTGTTTGTTTGTTTGTTTGTTTGTTTGTACGCGCTAATCTCAGGAACTACTGGGTCGATTTGAAAAATTCTTTTTGTGTTAGATAGATCATTTATCGAGGAAGGTTATAGGCTATATAACATCACGTTGCGACTAATAGGAGCGAAGAAACAGTCGAAAATGTGGGAAAAACGGGGAATATTGTTCATCTTTGAGGGTTTCCGTTGCGTGCGCTGCGAAAACCGTTCGAGATACACAAAAAATATGTATGAAAGAATTATTCCTCTTTAAATTATCTAAAAAAATGTCCAAGACAGTATATGTCTATCTTTTAAGATTAACTCACAATAACCGTTTTTATGATAATCAAATCAAAATTGTTCATCTTTGAGGGCTTTCGTTGCGTGCGCTGCGATAACCGTTCGAGATACCCAAAAAATATGTATGAAAGAATTATTCCTCTTTAAATTATCTAAAAAAATGTCCAAGACAGTATATGTCTATCTTTTAAGATTAACTCACAATAACCGTTTTTATGATAATCAAATTTGGTCGAAACATAATAATATTAATCTTTATCCAAATAAATGTGTTATTAATTAAGAGTATTTAACTGTGAATACAATTGTCTTTGACATCACCTAATTTCAATAAACATCTTATAAGATAATACAATTTTAAAATAACTCCAAAACAAAATTCACACGCGGCGTATTATGACGAGGCGGGGAGAGGCGAGCGGAGGGGGGTGTAGTTCTACGAGGTACCATGCCGCTTTAAAAAATATATTCTTTTTAAAACTACTTTAAAATATATTCTATTAATTATGTAACTAAATCGTCTAAAATAAGTTGTGGGTAACAGCTATAGGTAATTTATAATAAAGCATTATCTTTATCTTATGTGTAACAATAACTTAAAAAAACCCGGGCAGCGCCGGGCACTGTCAGCTAGTGTATATATATTAAGTTCCCAACATATACAGGGTGAATTTTTCAAGTGGGCTTTCATGGCCAAATCCTAAACTATAAGAGATATCGAAAAATGCTGAAAGGAGTCTCGATGCCGATTTTGATGAAAACTAAAACTGCATTATTAGATTTTTGATAAATCCATTTTCCCGGCCAGGAATCGAACCTGTTGATTTTGAAAAAAAAAAACACTCTGTATTATTGCACCATCCGATAGTGTTCCTGATAAGGATCAAATTCTGGGAAGTAATGATATACGGCAAACCAAAGAAAAGTGTTGATTTTTAACAAATTGTCTCTTTTTTTCATGTATTTATACATTACCTACTACATTTATTATGTTTTGATTTAAAATCTCGCGCTCTTCGAGGTTAAAAGCCACGAATAAAAAAAAAACAATTGAAACGTAGGAAAAACTAATTATAATAAATAAATAATTTTTTAAGGCCCTGTGCCGTGGCCGGCTAGGTCCCAGATCTAACACACCTTTAGATTATTTTCTCTGGGGGCATGTCAAAAACGAAATTTACAAATGTACGTACAATGAAATTGATGACTTAAAACTAGCGTTAGGGAATATTCTGAACGGAATCAATAACCTTGTGATGTGGAATGCAGTACACTCCTTGAGGCGTCGAGTTCAGCTATGTATTGAAAATAATGGCTATCATTTTGAACAATTGATTAATTAAGATTTAATTACTTAATGTTAAAAAAAGTCATTATTTTGCTAAAAATCAATGCTTTCCTTTCATTTAACTTCGAAGAACGCGAGATTTTAAATGAATATGATGATTTTCAATCATCATAAATAATAAATGTTGTCAATGTCTCGGTAATGTACATGGAAATAAGAGACAATTTGTTAAAAATCAACACTTTTCTTTGGTTTGTCGTATATCATTACTTCCCAGAATTTGATCCTTATCAGGAACACTATCAGATGGTGGAATAATACAGCGTGTTTTATTTTTTATAAAATCAACAGGTTCGATTCCTGGCCGGGAAAATGGATTTATCAAAAATCTAATAATGCAATTTTAATTTTCATCAAAATCGGCATCGAGACTCCTTTCAGCATTTTTCGATATCTCTTATAGTTTAGGATTTCGCCATGAAAGCCCACTTGAAAAATTCACCTGTATATTAAGTTTCTTAAAAAAATAAATAATTATACTATTAACAAGTCAAAGTTTTACATGTCTGTATCTGCAATACAACACGACAATATTTAAGTAATTTTATTGTATAGGACAACACTCCGCCTGATATTAAGGCACTATAGAGAGTCCCTACAGGCAGCAGTCGCCTCCGTTATATGCCGGCTTGAGGCGCCGAATGTATGTCATCCGTTGGTCCTTCCGAGTCGAAGCTGGTACGCGACCTGGTCACTTCGCGTACTGCAGGGCGCAAGCTAACGTGCGAGTCCGACACGATCCCTCGCACTTTCAAGGGCCAGGGCATCCGTCACAGGGATTTCCCCACGTAAAAAGTCACTTCACGGGTGTCTCGAAACCAATTTCACCACATGACTTAACTATTACTTTCACGTTAAAGTTATGGTTAAATATAAACTGTCTCTTAAAAAAACCTGTCAGTTTTGACGCTTATTTTAGCGCTAACTAACCGTAACCAGCAAATTTTGGCTGGTCAAAGTTAAAGTAGTAGGCCAATGTCACGTTTTTCTATTAATTTTTCGGGAATGTACTCCTCATTACATCAGCCACCCTTTTAACGATAACGATATGAATTTACACGATGGTGCAACGCGTGTGGAGTAAATGTAAACGTAACCGTTAAAGTCACCGTAAAATGTAACTTTAACGGGCTTTTTGGTGCAATTGGACCTTATACTACGACGTTGCGTCCGAAGAGATTCACCACTAAATCTCTTCAAGTGCAACGTGTCGTATAATAATGGCCAAACATCACTTCAGATAAGTTCGTTTAACCACAAATCATGTATGTTGTATATAGGCAGAGTTATATATGGTGTAGTGAAAGGGTCAGGTAAAGGGTGTGTTAGATTGATCGCTTCCATAATAATGGCCATCTCATACATCATCATCTCATTCATTATTGTGAGAACAAACATTGCCTTCATTCTATGTATTATTAATTATTATGTATTTTATTGTATTATAGTATTATTTATATATCTTTGTTATAAATATATTTATATTATTTAATAATAGGTGCTTCCTGACTGCATCACCCGCTTTTCTCTTTTCCTTGCAATTTATCTAACAACAATTGGTTGTCTGGAAGAAATTGCTTTAAGTGATAAGACCGCCAATTGCACTAAGTTATTTATGCTTTTGTATTTCTATATCTCTGTTAACTGCATCATCACGTGCTATTAATTTATAAATGGGAATGTATGTCTGTTTGTCTATGAACACTTATACATGTATAGGTATGTAGCCAGGCGTACGGTTAACATTTTTTATATTTTTTTTCACAGGAAATTAAATCGTCTGGAAACAGATCAATGTATCAGATACACAGAGTATATTTTCTTTACGGCCTGTGATCACACCCCGCATCATGTTAGACTAAACCACATACAAACACGTGGACAGTACGCATTCGTTAGCACAAGCAGAGGCGGCGGTCGTAGTAGCCAGCGAAGGGCCGAGTATGAGTTTACATGAACCGCCGTCTCACTTTACGCCGTGACCCGCAACGCGACACTTCATATCACGACTGTTACGCGTGGAAGCAATAACCATCATCAGTCTACCACAAATCAATGAAAGTTGGGTCGCCTAGTGCCCATAACCGTTTGAGCTTGTTTGCAGAGAATTGTGAATTTTTTTTTATTGTAGCTCGACATGTGACAACACTCCGCCTGATGTAAAGCCAGAGTGCGGTCCATGAATGGAAACAACTGCTACCACAGAGAATTTTTTTTATTATTGTAGCTCGACATGTGACAACTTTCCGCCTGATGTAAAGCTAGAGTGCGGTCCATGAATGGAAGCAACTACTACCACAGAGAAATCTTTTTTAACCCTGTAGGAAAAACACACTTTGACACTACATTCAATCGGCAGCAATGAAAATAATGCTACTAAATAAAATGCGTATGAAATATGAAAAAACGCAATATTCGTCGGCTCTCTTTTATTATTACGAAAATCCTGACTTATTTCTTTGCGTAATGCACACTAAAAGGGGTTAGCACTTCCATACGAGCGACAGAGACGAAGCATACGGGTCGGGGGCGCGCGCGAGCGAGACGGCGGCGCGTACGTGACGAGCGCTCGAATCGCCTCTTAGCTCTGTGAGTACACTTCGAGTATTAAGTTATATTTTACGTGAAAATGTGCTTTTTGCCATTTTTTGATAGTGAGCCGTGACACATTCTGTTGGAGAAAATACATTCTTTACAAGTACAGCGGATGGCAGTTGTTTCAGTCAGTGACACTGAGACACCAGCAGTGATTTAGCGTTGACTTTGTTTATACTAAGTAGTTCGGCATGCGACTGAGTGCGGTTAATTTTCTCCAGGCAAGTCACCTCCCCTATGCCCTAGCTCGAAGAGGGTGAAGTCGCTTCACGGTTATGACTAATTTCCATTCATGCAGTTGCAATAAACAAATTAAATAATTAAAAAATGTTTGTCGCATGCTGAGGTATCAAGGCGAGTCATAACAATGGTATAGTGGGTATAGTGAGTGGTAATGTTCCCGTAAAGAGTTAATGTTCCTCGAAGGAGGCTCTATTGTTTCCGAGGTACACTCGCGTCATTAAACGTTATATCAAATTCACAAACTCATCCCCGAACTAATTTTACCTTCGAGTACACCCGATTACATTAACATACAAATTATATCAATCGTCCGATTACTACGCGATTAAGAGCGGCCGTGGTCTAGCGTAAGATGCCTGAACTCACGATCGATGAGACCCGTGTTCGAACCTCACTAAATTCTGACCTATGTACTTTGGTCGCTATTAAAGAGTGGTAGGCAGACCGATGATGGTTATTTGCCCAGTCTGCCGTCCTGGGGTAGTACCACCACTTTCGAATGTAACACCCGTGAAGTGACCTTGTCGCGTTTCGGGAATAGTTTGAAAGTAGCCAGATAGAACGAGGGGAGTGTGCACTGTCGATGGTGCATACTCGTCTCTTCAAGCCGGCATAGTGGAGGCGATTGCTGCCTGTAGAGATTTCTCTGTAATAGCAGTTGTTTCCATTCATGGACCACACTCTGGCTTTACATCAGGCGGAGCGTTGTCACGTGCCGAGCTACTCGAAATTAAAAAGTTTTATTAACACTTGTGAGCTTACATTAGCTTACCATAGACAAAACGTGAGCAGGCAGCAGTTATTGAGTCAGAAATAAGTTATACGTAAGTAAATATTATAAGAGTGATTATTATTATTTGGTATTGTTGCTGACTGTACAACTGTATGAATAATTAACGAGGCATATCGTCAGTTTCACCATTAACCTCACCCTTTATTCATTCACACACCACTATACTGTCCGGACCATACGACTTTTAACTCAACAGAGGTAGATAGAAGATTATATTTTATAAAGAACCTGCATAAAAGCTATTCGTATTTTGTTAATCAACAATATTAAAATTGTCGTGAATACAAAAGGACTTCTTTTCAATTGGAAATACTATTATAATAAAGTTGTAGATGTTTGTTTGTATATTTGAACGCGCTGATCCCATTTGATAATTCTTTTTTAGCCGTTTTTTTTGGTAACACAGCTATTTTATCCTTCAATATATATTATAGCTTCACTATGGATTATACGTATAGCGAGTAGCGGACGAAAGTATTATTTCTGAAATATGCATTCAAATTCAAAAGTTCCAAAGTAATTAATCTATAACAATACATCAATTCAGCATCAATGTCGAGTGAGAGATCCCTCTAATTGGATTAAACACGAACCGGAGACCCCGACGACTCACTGCCGGGTATCAAAGACGACACATAATAACGTTACGGCGAGCGATCGTGTCTCGAACGGAAAACTTTTCATGTTCAGGCAAATTCTTAATTGTATTTATTAGTTTATATTTGTTGTCATCTTTTCGCAGAGTTCGTCTCATAATGTAATACATACAATGGTCTGACCCCGATTTGGAATGTATTTGGACAGGGTGAATCTAGCAAGCGGGGTTTCATGGACAAATCATAAACTTATAGTTTAGAAAATTAAAAGTGCGTTATTCGATCTTTTCTCCCAGCCGAGAATCGAACCCATGAATTTTGAAAAATAAAACACATACCGTATGCTTGCAACGTTAGATAGTATCGCTAATAATGATCAAAGGAGAATGCCCATTCGCCTAAAATAAATGGGCTTGTCGATAATTTTTAGTTTATTTTGTGCAAAAATAAATCTGTATTCATTTAACCGATCACTTTTAATTTTTCCACCCGGGTTATTGAATAATTAAGACTTTTCTAATGAAATATTTAAGGTTATTATTATATTAAATGCTTTAATAGTTGATGATATATGTTTTATGTAATTAAACATTGTCTATTGATTGTTAAACGATGTGTTGATATAATTTAAATAAATTGATAAAAAAATAAGATATTATTTTAGAATATTGTTTTGTTAACACACTATTAGGTATCAAGTGGACCCAAAAATGGGCATTCTCCTTTTGGGAAGTAATGACATACTTACTTATCAAAAATATACTATTTATATATTGCTACTGACACTTCGACGCAGCCGTAGCGATCCGTTCGAGCGTAACGTCCAACACGCGTACAACTCGATAAAATAATTACATATAATATTTAGTACGGCTGCATTCAACTTTTTAACCGACTTCCAAAAAGGAGGAGGTTATATGTTCGTCGCGTATGTTTTTTTTTAATGTATGTTCATCGATTTTTTCTAAACGGCTTAACCGATTTCAATAATTCAAATTGTACTGTGTTAAGCTGCATCCCATAGTGGTCCCATATATTTTTCTAAGATGCACAGTGTGCAGTTTTTTAGTAAAACGGGGAAAAAAGTCAGTTTGTAAAATTTTTTTGCTCCGATTTACTTGAAATTTGGCATACATACTTTACAAAATAAATAATGAAACACGTGTTTCAGCATTTCTTAAAATTCAATCCCTAAGGGGGTGAAACGGGGCAAAATGGGTTGAATTTTTTTTAGTCTGAATTACTTGAAATTTGGCATACATACTTAACAACATAAATAATAAACACGTGTATCAGTATTTCTTGAAATTCAACCCCTAAAGGGGTGAAACGGGATAAAATGGGTTAGAATTTTGCCAGATTTACTTAATTCTTAGTATAAATGGTCTACACACAGCAAAAAAAAAGAAACACGTATTTCAGCATTTCCCGAAATTCAATCTGAAAGGGGGTGAAAGGGGTTGTACGACTTTTTTTTATTAGATTTATTTAATTTGAATTACGATTAGTATTTGTACGTTTATTAGGGAGTTTTTGCTTTACTACCCTAAAAATGGAAAAATAAAAAACCTTTTCAAAAAAAAAGTTGAACCGACTTCAATAAATACAAAAAGCACTCAAAAGTGAAAAATAATTTTTCACAAGAGTATCTACACACAAAGTAATAAACATGAACACTAATAGGTGTTTATTATGTACAAATTAACTGTCTACTTACCTACCATATTTTTGGAGTAGGTGCCAAGCTATACCAATTCAAAATTTCAGGATAGGAACACTTGGATATCTTCCTAGATATCAAGTATATAAACGTTTGCTTGGCACCTACTCTAAAAATGTGGCAGGTATGTAGACAGTTAATTTGTACATAATAAACACCTATTAGTGTTCATGTTTATTACTTTGTGTGTAGATACTCTTGTGAAAAATTATTTTTCACTTTTGAGTGCTTTTTGTATTTATTGAAGTCGGTTCAACTTTTTTTTTGAAAAGGTTTTTTATAAATAACTAGCGACGTAACCCGGCGTTGCTCGGTTGCTGCTAAACATACGGTGTTCATAGAGTTAATCAAATCAAATTAATTAACGAATAGAAAATAAGAAATACTCTAATAAATGTGTAGACAGAAATTTGTAGAACTTTCTAGAACATTCTATATCAATTTTAGCAGCTACACACATTTTTGATGTTTGAAGATAATTCTAGAAGTTTTTAAACCCTTCTAGAACATTCCATATCGATTTTAACGGTTGCGCACATTTTGGAACTTTCTAGATAATTTCAGAAATTTGTAGAACCTTCTAGAACATTTCATGTTGATTTTAACAGTTGCGCTCATTCTGGAACTATCTAGATCATTCCAAAAATTTGTAGAGCTTTCTAGAACATTCTATATCGATTTTAGCAGTTGATAACGTTTTGGGACTTTCTAGATCATTCCTGAAACTTTTAGAACCTCCTAGAACATTCTAGATCGATTTTAGCAGTTGATAACGTTTTGGAACTTTCTAGATCATTCCTGAAATTTTTAGAACCTTCTAGAACATTCTAGATCGATTTTAGCAGTTGATAACGTTTTGGAACTTTCTAGATCATTCCTGAAATTTTTAGAACCTTCTAGAACATTCTAGATCGATTTTAGCAGTTGATAACGTTGAACTCTATACTTAGAACTCAACATGTCATAAGTTAGAAAAAGACAGACTTAGTACTCAACATAAGTTAGAAAAGGACAGATATACATTTTTTGAGATTTTCGCCTCCCACAACCACCCTCTTCCACCCACCGCGTCCAAACTCCCTTACTTTCGCCAGGAGACCGAGGAGCATCTACCACCACAACGGGAAGTAGATTGGAGTTGGTGGTCATAGAGAAAACCCTGTATTTACGTACTAACATTAGCATTTTATATAAGTATTTAGATTTAGATTTAAATCGATGTCCAAAGTGTGTCTGTTCCCATAATTCAAAACAAAGGCTTTAGTAGGCACAGTGCGGTGGACATACGTCGGTAATTGGTACACTTCCTGTTTCGCGTGCACGGGTGGATGGGTGTGTGTGTGTGTGTGTGTGTGGCGGACAATTTCCGTTTCCCGCGCTCTCGCCTCGCATGTAACTGACACCTCACATGGACTTTTGAATAATTCTCTGAATTAAGAGGGGGTAGTCATTCATTTTTAAATAAAACTTTACACTATTAATAAAGTTTCTCGTGCTATCTTTCATTTATATATCTATGTATATTAAAATGTTAACTTTTTACGCATAAGCCGCTGAACCGATTCATGTATTTGCAATTGGTTATGAAAATTTGTATGGGAAACTCGTTATTTCACAATTTAAACACTTATTATTAATTTTACGCACGAAGTCGAGGGCAATAGCTCGTGTTTCTTTTAAAATTTCCTTTAATTAAACAAACACATTTGATTTCAACAACATATCAGCAAAAAAGATTACACACAAACATAAAAATTAATGAAATAAATTCGTCACCACAAAAGTAATACACAATATAGATGTAGAACGCGTTTATTAATGTGATCCGTATAAATATAGGGAAATGTAATAAAAGCGGTATTATGCAGAAACCGGATATAGTGTTCGCGTTCGTTCGGATAAACGTTCATCCGGGGGTGTAAAGTGAATCCGGATAAGAAGACACGCAGCGGGATACTGGGTTATTGTACAAACTATTTGTTGTTATAAAGCACAACTTGCCAATATAAACAATTATTCCGAATAGAAAGCACACACTAATATTGTAAATGCGATAGTTTATTCGTTTGTCACTCGACTGAAAGCTTCACGCATCAAAAGTGATTGTATGTACTAATCTAGTCCGTTAAAAGATCTTATTTGTGATTACCGAGAAGTACTCGTATGTGAAACCTAAAATGAAATCCAACCCTTACAATTTGAACACGTTCAAGATAAATATCACTCGCGCACAAAAAAGGGACTAAATCTTGTAATAAATCAAAAAGGGAAACTGTTTAAGGAGAAACAAAACATTTGTGTGAATGTGTTTACATACATACATACATACTGTGCGGAATTACACGCTCCAGTCTAACATTAAATAAACTATATGGGTCCCACTGTTCCACTGATATGGATATGGAGTCCACTTGCCACCTATAACAATTTTGTAGTAATCAACTGAAACTTTAATTCAACTATTAATATATATATCGTCGTCGGATAGTCCGTATATCATAGGCAAGGCTCCATGAGGATGGAAATGCAATATAGTATTGAGAATATATTAGTGAGATTACGACATACGACGATTACAAAGACCATAATCTGAGAAGAAGGAGGAACGTGGAGGTCATTAGAGAATTTAGTATAATAAAACCATCCCCACTACAGCTTCTTGAACATTACAATGTATTGAAGAGCAATATCAAAGTGGAAGAATTAATAATTCATAAAAGTTCGTCGATTACGCCTTCGTAGCTTTGGGACGTGACCCGCGTCGTCATGGCGACGTCACGTACTACTACTACGCCGTCCTCTCGTTAACACATAGTGATGTGCACCCACATCACATATAGATCATTGTCAATTTATACATTTTTACCTGAATTTAAATGTTAACGTGATTTGTTTTTTTGGACAGACGCTTAGTAAACTTATTTAACTCGATTCGAAGATTCCCCACGAATTACCTGAGTGATACAAAAAGAAATAATTTCCATCGGATCAAGTAAAGGGTCAGCATCGCGGTGGTGGGTTACTCTCATACAAGGAAAAAAATAAACACTTAATTTGGTAATATATTTTCTACTTTAATATTATTACAATTTGTAGGACTTTTTAATTTATTTATACTTTAGGTATTATAAGAATTAATTAATAGATTTCGGTAAAATTTGGATAGACAAAGGAGTTTCAGGCGACATGGGGGTAAAATAATACTGAAAAGGAATAATGAATTAAAGATTCATAATTAATAAAGATTGCAACAAAAGTGCGTTTATTTTGATTAATTGAGACGTCGCAGCAGCCGAAGGTACATCATTTAGTAAAGCGCTCATAAACCTTAGAAATCATGTTCATTTCATTCGACTAGGTTCTTTCGTATATTTAAAATTTGTGCCAGTATTATAATATGAGAGATTAATCCGTTGTTTTATATATTTAGTGCGGAAGGAGGTCGCGCGCATTCTCAAAATAAGATACCTCAAACGGAAAACATTTTTATTTGAAACATACTTTATATTATGTTCGCACCAATTCGTAAAAGACTCGAATTTACTTGTTCGATGCAATTGCGTCATTTTCTTCGTTAGACAACACGCGTGCCAACTTCTATTCATTTTATTGTTTTCTACTATTCACTAATGAGGTGAGGAGTGTGCCCTGTCAACGTATAGTGCACATCGCTTGCAGAAATTTTTCTGTATCAGTTGTTTAATATGAAGCGGAGTACTATATCTCGTGTCGCAAGAACCATACACGCGTATTGTGTTGTGTTGTGTTGTGTGTATATTGTTAAAATAAAGAATGAATATGCAAACAATGTCAATGATATTTCGTGTATTTTTGATATACGAGTAGACCGGGAATATGGAAGGGGGCAGCCCAGGAGGGGTTGACGAGGAATGCGAACGTCGCGGTATGCGGCACACCACGATGCGAAGACATTCTTTAACGATCAGGTGTTCATGCACACTATCGATAGGCATAGAGATGTATTTGTTATCGATGTTTATACGATTATGCTAAAATAATGAATCAATATCCATCGAAATCTATTTATCCATTAGCAAAATCTAACACAATAATTACAATTTAGCAAAATCACCGTATTTAGCACAAAGTAGAATATTAAAACTTGATGAAAATGAAATGGGAATCAAACCCGAGTACGTCCTCCGATTTACGCAACTGATGCTTAGCTACAGAGCACTGCGTGCAATAATTCCATGTGCTTAATGGTTGGAGCATACTCAATTAGTTCACAACTCACGAATGGAAAAGAAAAAAAATTGTTAAATAAAAATATTTATTTAATTCCAAATCACATAAAAAATGTCCTATTGCTCATGATATGGGTCTTCCTCCATGACCACCACAAAATAATACAACAATAAATATATACGAACATTAAAAAATAAAACAATAATGTCATTTACAAAACAATCTTTTGCAGTCTTAATTATTATAAATACACTTATTACGATAACTCCATTCAGATGTGCTGTGTCTAATGTCTCGCCTCTTATTTAACAAGACGTATCGATAGCATTTCCCATCACTACCAGTAGCGGTCGTGAAGACATCGGCGGGACGCGCAAGAATTCCTCCGCCCTATAATGGTGACTTCATTCAGCATCCGAACATCACTTTATTATTATCAACCAAATATTAAGCAACAATTCAATTCATCCAATAAAATGTTATATTTAGTACAGATTCTCGTGCGACTCACACGCACCACTATTATAACAAATCCAGCATTCGAATATGCCAAAATATTAAACCTATGTAGGTACTCGATGTGCCTGTAATTTGATTAAAACTGATCAAACATAATCGTTCGCATACACAAAGCGAAACAAATTGGGCGAAGAGGGCTACATGGGACGCACAATATTGTTTAGAATGTGAAACAAAACACTCTAAGAAGGCATCGAATTGTGACAGCGATGTACAACAGAACAGAATAGTGAGGACGTTGCTGTACGGGATTTTGTCCTGTTTGCCTTCCCGGAATGGGAGAACTGATCTAAAAGAGTGGAACATTGTTAGGTTTATAACAATTTCTTAAAACAACTTCTTAAAATATCTCCTTTTAGTCAGTGAAATACGGTTTATGTAAATATTGAGCATTAAACAAAACTTAATAATCCGTTGTGATTACACAATTCAATAATAATAAAGTATAACCTGACAATAGCATACTTAGCGATTAGCCTGAGGCAGGTAACAAAAGGGCGACCGAAAGGGTTGTAATTAGCAGAATTATTATTGCTCCCGTATACTGGCACCCGATTGGCTGATGACTGATATTAATTTGACATAAATAACCCCCTATTTGATAAGCGCGATCAGTTTACTTTTCGCAAACATACGGACGCTATGGCATTCGTGCCGGTCGTTTATTTCGCACCTGTGTATTACGTACCAGTGTGCCCCGTCTACATGCGAGCCGTGCAGATGCACTATGCGACGATCGATAGACTGCATCAGGAACGACGAGTCACGTATCCGGATGTGAGTCCGCTGTCGACGCCCTTCATGGAGGAGACCGAAGAGTGCTACGCGAGTTCTCCTGAAATGTCGATTCATCTCGTCGACTCGCCTCCGCCGTCGCCCGAACCGGAGAGGCCCTCGTCTCGCGATTGGAAATGGTTCCACGACATGGAGAAGGAGGAGCGTCTGAAAGTGAGACGGACAGAGTCCGGGGAGTGGGAGTGCTACGTGCTACCCAGATGCTTCTCGAGGACGTGAGGGATGACGAAATGTCGAACGGTCCTTTTCAGGACCACATCTCATTCGAAATAGTTTCATTACAAAACGTCCTGAATATAACGCACGCTAACCATCATTTGTTAGCATAAAGAGGGAGAAAGGAGTGCCGAACGTGGCCGAATACTTTTTGGTAACGATGTGTAAATTGTAAAAAAATATTCAAAGGACAATGCCCATGTTGGGGCCCACTTGATATCTGAAAGTTAGAACAAAACAACATTCTAAAAGAATATCTTATTTAAATACACACACAGCGTTTACCAATCAATTGACAATATTAGATTAGGACGTAGAAAAACAGATATTATCAATTATTCCAGGATAATAATAACCTCAGATATTGCTTCAGAGACTTCTGATTATTCAATAACCCACGTTAAAAAAAAGAGCTAAAAATCATCGAAAAATAAAAAAAAATCGCGGGCCCATTTCTCTCGGTCGAATGGACATTCTCCTTTGGTCTCGTGCACGAAATATGTTTTTTGATAAATTCCAATAAACGTTCATTTTTACAGACATTCATAATATTAACCGAGAAAAATCTAATTATCAAATTACATATTTCAGGTAGTCATGACAAATGCTGATCTACCTGAGTTCCGCTGTCGACTAATGAGGCGGGAGGTAGGAGAGGTGCCTGCTATTCATTATAAGCAAACCTTAAACGGGCTCACGAATCATTCTGCATTTGGACAACGAACGAGAAACATGGAACCCGTATTCTGCGTACCGGTCGTGAAGTTCTTTAGAGTGCGAGAAGTGCGCACCGCGTTGCCCGTGTATCGTATCAGACACTATGGACAACGAACGACGGACGAAGACGACTCCTCTCCGGTGTCGCAAAATTACAAGTGGTTCCAAGAATTGAAGAGGGAAGAGCGTCTGAAGGTGAAGCGGACTGACACCGGCGGGTGGGACTGCTACGTATTGCCAAAGTGTTTCACAAACAAATAACACTGAACATGATGGTGGACGCAGCTAATGATGCAACAAAAACGGTCCATTTCAGGACCAAAAATATATAGTTTCTTTACAAATACGTCATTTACATCTCCATAACTACATAATTATAAACATTATTTATATTATTTAGTGACAATTAAGTTATTAACCAACGATGGCGTCATTCTCTCCTGAAATCTAGTTTTAAATCGATATTCAGAATGATTATAAATATTTTCACAAATATAATGAGTTAAATTACTAAATGACTGTATTTGCAAAGACATCATAGAACAAATAACTACCTGATTGAAATGAAAACAGAACAAACCCTTTCACGGGAATTGTAGGGAAAAATCATGAACACACACATCGACGCAAAGTTAATGCAAAATAAGCACAACGAAATAACCGCCACAAAGTACTTCATACTTCCGATTTGTCGAGATAGATCTCTCTCCTGCTTATCTCGGTGTCGACGTTAAACAGAACAAAATAAAATGTGGCCTACAAAGCCACCAGGAGGCGGGAAACGGAGGGACAAAACCTCCGGCACCATCCGACAAAATGTTATCAGGGGCTATATTATATACGCATGTCAATCCAGGGTGAGAATATCCACAACATTCCAGAAGCCGTCTCCACTGAGAAGTTGATCTTCTCTCGTCTTCTTCGGCTGACTCTGCACCGTCCAACTAGATTTCTTACAAACACCCCACATGTAATGTGGCACTCAAAAGTCGCTGCATCTTTCGTATATTGTCGATCAAACTCATCACGGGATTCGAACGGTCTCTGTACATTATCGAAATAACCCATCGGCCATGGACGTTCATCATCAGATAGTGTTCATTCATCTGCCGGGAAGGATTCGCATCATATGATTGTGGCTCCTCCACTTCCAAGATGCTCGTATACTACAATAATAAAAACATTTGAAACCACAATAACGCAGACTCTGAAATGCATTATTATTAAAACAATGACACTAAATGTATTTACCTGCGCTATTTGATGAGTTTCTCCTCCAAAAACATTTATTTATTAGAATTACTTAAGACCATTTTGTTATTATTCATAAATATTATAAAAGCTGCTAATAATTCAGGTAGTTACAAATTCTTAAAATTTGTTTTTTTCAATAATCGCCTTATTTGAAATTCTGTTTAATATTTTTATAATGCTCAGTAGGTACTAATTCGTAAATAACACGTTATTAGGCTTCAATAATTACGAATGCGAACACAATGAGTAAATCCGTGATCGATGCTTTCAACAGTAAAATATTAAAATGTACGTGCGGCGGGTGGCCAGTGTGTCGCAAATTAAAATTATTGGAACGCGTTTTTGCGTTTTCCCTCCAAAAGACCGAAACAACGTTGAAAGTGGCGCTGCAAATATGACATTGGCATATTGCTACCTATATATATATGCTAGAAATAATATATTTTATTCATTGGCAATACATTGAAAGAGTGATAATTATAGTGATTGTGCTTTCGTACAGATATTACTCGTGTGGACAAATGTTATGCGTTATAACACTTTTATAATAATTAACACTGTGTTGAGTTTAAAGAAAAGTTGTTTGTTCGCTGGATTCTGTAAAATGTGAAGTAAACACAGTAACTACACATTGTACACAAAGGTTCAGATGAGTTTTTTATTAGGTTCATTCAAATAATAATAATTAACATTACTCAAGCCAAAACTATACATTTTAATGCCTTTTAAATATTTTTCAATACATTTGGGACGCGATTAAATAAACTAAATAATAAAAATAGTACACAAATCCCAAGCCAACATCATTAATTGCAATATTAATACCTAATTATAGAAATTATTATTATTGCCTGTAAATTGAATTTGCAAGGGTGAATCCGGGCGAGATGCCCTTGTTATGTTTGAAACGGGGAGGGGGGGACGCGGGGGGCTGGTCATTCCCTAAATTAGGCACCACCTAACGGCAAACTTACCATTACGTTTCTTTCGAGTATTGGAGGAAGACAGCGGTTAGTGCGCGACAACAAATTGCAAATATTACTGTGAATAAAACTTACGAATTATTTATTAAGTGGTATGTATTATTACATTTTTAAATCAAAGTTGTAATGCACTTTAACAACATACATCGGACACTCGACATCGTTTGTTAGATCGAATCATAAACAGGAAAATATAATTGTTTTAAAAACGAAGTCACAATATTGTATATGTTTCAAAATATATAATATGTTAATGATTTCAGTGGCAAGAAATGGCATCGAGAGGTGATCAGCGCGTGATTCGCGCGGGCGATTCCAATGATATAATGGAAGATGACGGTGAGTGCAGTCCAGTGCGCATACATGTCCCGCTCGGCCACGATCGCCGCAGACTTCTCTATTCACACGCATGTATGATTTCAGGTGTTCATGATTTACTATGCGAGCCGCAATACAATTACTCGGTAGTGACACGACAGAGGGCGCTGATCGCATGGATAGGCACCGGACGCAAGAACGACTTCAATGCCGTATGCAAATATTATCATTTTCTCGAAGAGCATGTGAGTCGTGCTGCACAATATATCTACCTATTTCTATGAACATAGTATAATATATACGTCGTTTTCAGGAAGACACGTTATCTAGAGAAGCGCGCCTGGTGAGCCGAAGCCTCGAGTTCAACGCGCTGCCCGCCTCGTCGCCTCGAGCCGAGATACTGCAACGAGTGTTCCCGAATCTGTACACGGAGAAGCGGAACGACCGGACCGAGTCGAACGCGGCCGACCCGCGCGGTCTCGCACTCCACTCGACGGAAACGATCATTCCGGCCAGCATAGCGATCACCAACTATTTGAAGGCGAGCGGGCGGGACATGGCGACGTTCCTCGACGAATTCAAAGATTACACGAACACAACCGGTCTCGCTTCGACGTTGAACAATCTGCTGCATTACATAGAGAACAAGTCGGGCGGTCGAGTCGAACGCGATAGCGCTGCGGTCGTCGAATCGAACGAGAGTCCGGACGAGGCGCTCGACGACAGTCTGGGCGAACTGCTCGACAACGAGAGCGACGCGAACGCGATGAAACCGAACAACAAGACGAAAGAAAACAAAAATACTCCTCTCAGTAAAGGAGCGAAAGTCAAGAAGAGCGACGCCAAACTGAAATACGACGAGGAGGAGAAAGAGAATTATGACACGAAGATGAATTACGCCGACGTTGCCAAGAATCTGACGACGTCGTATTTATGAGTGAATTAAATCGTTAGGAAATGACCAAATATACAATGTGTGCTGTATATACTTTTTTGTTTTTGACATAAATTAAATATTCAATAAATTATGAATGAATGTATCGTGTGTGTTTACTAATTACCTCACCGGATCACATAATTACAGATAATTAATGTAACTTTAGTGATTCATTAACTTAATAAGGATTGACTACTTATTAGTATTTTTGGCTTATTAAATGAACAATGATATTGCCAAAACGCCCAAACACATAATTCTTCATTTCTTATTACCAATTAAGCCACTTGCACCAAAAGGCCCGGTTAAGTTACTTTTACGCGACGTACCTAACCACCGTTAACATTTACTCCACACGCGTTGCACCATGGCGCCTGTCATTTTTGATGCTTACTTTAACGTTAACCGTAATCAGCGAATCTTGGCTGGTTAAAGTTAATGTAATCGTCAAACCAATGTCACACACAAGTAAATGTAAACGTTTAACGGTTACGTAAAATGTTTAAATAAATAAATAAAGTTTAATACGTAAATTTTTCAAGCCTAAACTTGTCGAGAGGTTGGTTTTAGCGTCAAAATATAAAAAACAAATATTCTTATAATACTATCGCATTTATAACATTAGCATACATTGATACATTGTACTAAATAATCAGGGACTCACCTCAAGAGCCAATCGACAACAAAATGTGTATATACCCATATGTTGTTGGCTTCTGACTTCAGCCCCTGATGTCAAGCTGGAGTGGAAAACAATATCTCGTCAACTCCCGTCATACTTCCACCATCGGCTACTTCCAATCGGATACAGGAACGCGACTAGGTCACCGATTCAAGGAATGTCATGAAATTTTTGCCTAAAATCTACACAAAAGAAGTTTTCACTGGCTGATTCATGATCAACGTACACACTAAACTATGATAGGTAGCAAATTCAAATTTGTATTATATAATAGTATAGGCAGGCGTGCACTAAGAAAGGATTTTGCAAAATTTTTATCTAGACCGGAAGTAACAACGATATATTGGAAACGAAACGTGTCGGGGCGATTGTTCCGGAACAAACGTTGTAGAGAATGTCATCTTACGATGAAATAAAAAAAAAATCCTCATATAAAATTACCGCCTGTTGTTTCAAGTCGATGGCTCCGGCCTAGTCGTCTAGTAATATATAAAGAGAAAATTATTACCTCTCACAAGTTGATACAGAGGAGCGTGCGTGTGTCTATACGGCGGTGGTGAGTGCGGGCGAGGAAAGCTTAAACACTAAAAAAGCTAAAAGGAAAATCTCGTTCTCACGTACGTATCGCTTTATATCAAGACTAGCAGACGGTGCCCGGCGCTGCCCGGGTTTTTTCAAGTTATTGTTACACATAAGATAAAGATAATGCTTTATTATAAATTACCTATAGCTGTTACCCACAACTTATTTTAGACGATTTAGTTACATAATTAATAGAATATATTTTAAAGTAGTTTTAAAAAGAATATATTTTTTAAAGCGGCATGGTACCTCGTAGAGCTACACCCCCCTCTGCCTCGCCCGCAAGCACCGCCTCTCCTCAGCGCTCATCATACGGCGCGTGTGAATTTTGTTTTAGAGTTATTTTAAAATTGTATTATCTTATAAGATGTTTATTGAAATTAGGTGATGTCAAAGACAATTGTGTTCACAGTTAAATACTCTTAATTAATAACACATTTATTTTGATAAAGATTAATATTATTATGTTGATACAACTCTGACAAATAATTTGAAATAATGCATTAATTTCGACCAAATTTGATTATCATAAAAACGGTTATTGTGAGTTAATCTTAAAAGATAGACATATACTGTCGCGGACATTTTTTTAGATAATTTAAAGAGGAATAGTTCTTTCATACATATTTTTTGGGTATCTCAAACGGTTTTCGCAGCGCACGCAACGGAAGCCCTCAAAGATGAACAATTTTGATTTGATTATCTTAAAAACGGTTATTGTGAGTTAATCTTAAAAGATAGACATATACTGTTGTTGACATTTTTTTAGATAATTTAAAGAGGAATAATTCTTTCATACATATTTTTTGGGTATCTCGAACGGTTTTCGCAGCGCACGCAACGGAAGCCCACAAAGATGAACAATATTCCCCGTTTTTTCCACATTTTCGACTGTTTCTTCGCTCCTATTAGTCGCAACGTGATGTTATATAGCCTATAACCTTCCTCGATAAATGATCTATCCAACACAAAAAGAATTTTTCAAATCGAACCAGTAGTTCCTGAGATTAGCGCGTACAAACAAACAAACAAACAAACAAACAAACAAACAAACAAAACAAACAAACTCTTCAGCTTTATAATATTAGTATAGATGACTCACAGCATCTCCTCATACTGGCCGAGGCTAATAATCCTTATCATCACCGCTCTTTACTCGTATTTAGAATTTAACGAGATTTTAATACCGCTAGACCGCAACCGTTCTTAAATGTTTTATATACCGCATCGATTTTCACAATTCTCTCACAGAATTTATGGCACTGAAATATTATGAAAAATACAAACCGATATAATCGCCATTCAATTACGCACAGGTAACGAGAATTAGAAGAATTCCTTTTAAATACCACAAACAAAATAGAAACATAATACGAAAGAATTAAAATACTTTGTTACAATTTCGTGAATCCTAGCAGGTATTAAGAGAGAACAATGGACGGGTAGCTCGGGCGGACGCAGAGCAGGATTACATGAAATCCAGGAACACGCTTTCTATCATCGATTACCTGAACGCATATTTAAAAGGGGGTCATTTTGAAAATTAAAGCATTAGTTATCGAATCACGGGCGAACAACTATGATGGCCGCTTTGTCAGAATCATCGACGAGAGTGCGCGCGCTGCCGACCCCGGACCGCGCGGTCGAGGAGGACAGGTGTCTGCTCGAAGACGACGACGAGCACGCGTTGCTGAAGCCGCGGGACGACACCAAATATTCGGCATCCGTGATACAGAGGGCCGTGCTCACTTGGATTCATTTGGGCAAGAAGAACGATTTCAAATATGTCTGCGACTATTATAATCGCCTCGAGAAATTGGTGAGTCGGCGGCGTTCGTACGCGATCGCTGCAATGCTAATGTCATGCAATTCATCGTTGGAATATGTTGCAGGAGGAGACTTTCCCCGCCGACAGGAAGGAGAACAGTCGCCGATTGGAGTACGAGCTGTTGAAGCGATCTCCGCCGCTCTCGGCGTACATCGAGAAGAACATCGCCTCGTTGAGCAACGTGACCACTCCGCTGCCGATGCCGCTATTTGAGGGCGCATGGACGACGTTCGATCCTCGCCCGAAGTACGACGCGGCGGCTTCCGCGGCGCTCGCTGCCGTACTCGGCGTTCAATTGTTTGGTAAATAACTTTTGGCCGGCACGAGATTGTACGGGATATTTTCGAAACATCGCATTCGAATCGAATCGCTTTTGCAAAAGTTCCGTCGTCCGGCCTGACGCATTAAGTTCAACTTTGAGAGAGAGAGAGAGAGAGAGAGAGAGAGCTTTGACAGCGAATAAGGTCCGCCGCCCACACACGCGGACAGCGGGTCACAGTCAAATGAAATCACAAATTGGGCCTAAAAATTTTCTAATTTAAGTAACTCTCTTTTTCTTTTGGTATGTACATATGTACATATGTTATGTATACTAATTGTGAATAACACGAATGAAATATGTTTTCTAACAAAGATTCAATCGATGGATGATATTTGAATAATTGTTGTGTAATAATATTTATGTATGTTTGTAATAGTTTTTGTTTTAATGAAATGTTTTATTTTTGTAACTTTATATATTACGTACGATAAAATTCAATTCAATAAAATCATTGTAATTAATATTTTATTATTCAATTATTTATTTTAAGTAATCAATAGAATAAAGATCTGAAAATATATGTTACAACTAATTTCCGTCGCATTCAATATATGCATTTATTATATTCGTACTATGTTCGTTTTACTAGCAACCTTGTTTCTCGACTCGTTCGTAAATTGACATACACACAAATTGTTTATTTAGTAAAAAGATTTAGCTAGAAACCTTATTTCTATAAGTATCACAACCTATAATACTGTATCATGAGAGAGAACTATTAAAAATAATGACACTAAAACAGTTGGAGACACGTGACAATACGACAATGAGCCAATGCTGCTACGACTGAAACACGACTTCGATATAAAGGATCGCTGACAAATGTACGTAAACGAGTATATAGCGATTTGTATTTATTAGAAAATATCAAGTGAAATTAGAGGTGAGCGGAGTAAAATATCTGCGCCCGGTGTTCACGAGCCTTTCTCGCGGGGTGATTGGGTTTACTGTGACTTTAATTGTTATTACAATGGATACAATAAGGTTATCGCCATACGACTGGATCGGCGACGATAATTTGTAAAATGATGTATTCATAATAAAAGGAAATCACAAACAAAAGCCTCGACGATCATAAAAAGCAATGGCGGGATGAATTATTTAAATGGAGTGATTGTGATCGTTGTCGACGTCCTGCGTTCGATTCCCGGATACCGGTCGTGAGCCGCGCACATTTATAGATTTCCCGCGAGTATTACACTCGTTAATTTCCACTCGACTCGATTGTGACACTCCCCCGTACTTTCTCGCACAAACAATATATTGCGGCACGGCGGTTCTAGCATGCCAGTTTTGTGTAGCACGCGAACGTCCCGAGTTCGAACCCCGTCGAACGTTCGCGTGTCATCGAGTAATATATCAAATAGTATCTCACCTTTGACGGCACTGAGCTTGTTTCCTACCATCTGTTTCGCAACGAACGCCGCCATCTTATCTCACTTCCGGCTCTCTGAGAGCGCTTCCTGTGACGCCTCTGAAAAAGGGAGAAAAAGTTCCGTCAGCAAATTGGTGCGACACTTTACTAAATTGGTCCCTTTTGGTGGCAAAAAAGTTAACCCAACTTTTATCGAATTAATCATTTTATCTTCATTTTTGTAAGACTTAAGAGATTTCTTTTAGATCATTAAACCCTCTTATTAACTGGGGTGGGCAGACATCATTCTCACTAATTACATAGCCTAATCGTTAATTAATATTTAGCTGTGTGTGTATGATATAATATTAATATGGAGTGCGATATCTGAAGCGCTCTTAGCGGGCCACTCTTCTAACTAGAATTATAAACTCGATTAAGTCGACGCGTTCACTAACTCGATCTAATTAAGTGTTCGAGTGGTTGCAGCGTCTGTCTCGCCTATCATCACTAATAACATTATAACTAACTTTTATAGTTGACAACTTTGTTTAATACAGACTTGCAGAGTAACACCGAAACCGATGTATATTATCAGTCTATAGTTTTTTAAAATATTGTATTGTATAATGGCGCCATCCATAATACGTTCCAGTAAAACGAACGCGTTCCGTAATTATTGAGTTTAAATATTATTAATTTAAATATTATTATTAAAGTTACTTCCAGTTTTGTGGCCCGCCATACTGAGTCGGTAAAGGTAACCGTGGTTACAGTTTAAAGAGTAGTTCCTTTTTTAAGCGACTTCAAAAGGAGGAGGTTATCAATTCGTCGTGTATTTTTTTTTTACGATTAATGTTATTTGGGTAGTAGGTAATGTAACAATTCACTAGCAGATGTGATTAATATAAATCTAATTGAATTGAGCCACTGAAAGAGTACATTTTTATTTTGTTACTGAAATAAATAGATAAATATAACAAAAAGTACCTATTTCTTGTCTATGATGGGTGAATTTTGTGAAAATAATCTTACAGCGACATCTTGCGGGAATTGAGCGAACTATGACAGCGCAGACGTAGCTGGACGCGCTTTCGACACAAACTACTAGATGGCGCTGCAAACCCAAAAGTTTGCGAGGACCGAGCGACGTGAAGTAAATAAATAATGCACAGCACGTAATTGAAGCAATTTGAATATAAAACAATTTATATAACAGCAATAGTTTAAAATTAAATATTCAGAAAGTAAAACAAATTCAGTCAATTGTATAAGACATTTAATGAAGATGAAATTATACATTTTGTTAAAAGTTAAAAATTCTTTACAATAGTAGGTTGAGTTTGTAAAGAGAAAAAGGCAAATAATGCGAAACATGTATAACTTCCACGCCATTGACTGCGTCGACCCTCTTGACCTACTCATGTGAGGGTTGTTCAGCGCTATAGTGACGTTACGGATGTCGATAAATTGTTACACTATCGAAGGTATTAATTTTGTTTCACTTTTTTGTTTGCAACCTTCGTCATAACTGAGTATTTAATGTTGTTGTTTCTAAAGTCACATCAGGCTACAAATCTTCATAATAATCAACTCATTATAAAAATATAAAAGAAGTCAGTCGTCTTCGCCCGCTCGGTCTTCGTGTCGTCGTCGTCTCCTCCCTCTCCAATGCGAGCTACGAGTAATGTATTATGAGAGTGCGAAATAAAACATCGATGTGTAGACAGAGTAGCATCACTGTTCATGACAAACTGGGAGCGCTTTCTGCACCATTGGCACGCGACTATTAACACTTGTAACAAAACAACAACATACGACATGTTTTTTGTAATTAACCTGACTCTATGTCGTAACGATTGAATACGACATCTACTAAACAAACAGTTACTATTCATATGATAATACTTTGGAAAAGCGTTCGGGGTCGTCGGCCGGAATCTGTCTATTTAATTAGTGCGAAGGCTTCGAGGGGTCGCTTCGTTGGTAAACAAAGTTTTTAGATATTTTTCAGAGAGTATCCAGCGTCCTCAGTGTCCAGACGAGGGTCGGATGCTTTGTAGCTGTTTGTTTCATTTTTCAAACTAAATAAAAACAAGTTGTATTGTTAATAATAATTTTCAACAACTGAATACCTACTACAGTTAATATTGTGTTATAGTACGTATGGTACAGTGGTAGAGAGAGGGGCTCGAACATAAAATGGAATAGAGTCGTTTTATTACCGAACTCTATTTGAATGCAAATACAATATGCGACCTTTTTGTTATCGACCGCTTTCCGTATTACGTATCCATTATACTTACATGCGCGTGTATGTTCGTATGCATAGGACGCATTAAAAGTTGGATTAGTAAACTATTTTACACATTTATTAATTGTCCTCGCATAAAACGCGGTGATTTTTAGAAATTAGTTTTCTTTCAAGAATTTAACATTGAATTCGATTGCTGAACTGCTGCTGAAGCCTCAGCGATCACCAACCGAGCAGGTGACCAGCATACCACATACTCCGCTCATTATACCCACCTGGTTTTTTAATTATTTTTCCAATTATCTTCGTAGATATTTGTGGGAATAATTCGTGATGAGAAGTAACGGTGCGATGACGTCACGCGACTGCATTCAACCTCATAACAATCAGAGAAGTGACAAATTGACAAAAAGATCAGCACATCTTTTATTTTGATAAAGGTAAATGTGTCGCTCAACTCGCATATGTATTCTCTCATCCCAGCCATCAGTGGACCGCACGCACCCATCATTTTCATTTCCATTGAGCAATATTCAACAATATTCAGTTATTTTTACACGCGGATAGCGATCACTTCATTGACACGAAGATAACAAGTCATGTTAATTAGGTTTTGTGTGTTTCACATATTTTGTGTCACCCCGGGTGTCGAGGGTGTCTGCATATTCATAGACGACGTACAAAGGCGATCACTATGCAGATCTTTTGTACATTCAAATTTTATTGATTTGCATAAATACATGTTTCACACAGAACGTTCTGACCCCGATCTAGGAGACAGCATGCGCTATAGGGGTGGCTATTGGCGTGGACAAACTCACGACACTTGACTGTTTCAATGTGAGACGGCCGTATGATGCCGCAGTCAAACATGAATAGTGTGTTTGTATGTTACATGTAGACAAACTGCATTGGAATAAAGCTAACGAGTAAATGTTGTATATTCGTGAAGTGAACAACAATGTGTGCGTGTGTGTGTCTGTGTGCGTGTCACGAATTGTGGCAAATGATGAGAATGTTGTGATATAATAATAACCGTAATATTTTATGTCCCATATCGCGGGATTACGGACGACGACGCACGGGACGGCGGGAACCGAGAGGCGTCCTCTACACAGCATAACATATATTCACATTGTACTCTCTGCGTGGACGAATCACGACGCACGCACGCAGGCACGCACGCACGACATGTCGTCGATTCAAAACAATTCACAAATTCATAACATAGAATGTTCGGAGCGTGTTGAGAATTGGTGGTCCCGCCATCACGACACACCACTCAACGGTGTCATAAATTTTATGAGGATTTACTTACAAATTAAGAAATATAATACGTAATAATAATAATAGGCGTCGAACCTTAAATAAGAGCTAACGTGTGTAATAAATGACTTATTTGGAAATTGAGTAAATTGAATGGTGAATGATATGGACGTGCTCGTTAGTGAGGAAATAGAACTCGACTCGGCTCCATCTGCAGGGAGCGAGGATTACCGCGTCTCTCAGTTTGCCCCGCGGCTTCGCCCGTGTTCATTATCAAAAAACAGAAGACGCAAAAAACCTTCTTTTATAAAGGGGACATCTGATGTAAATCGGATTTAGAAAATAGGCTAATGGCTGGTTCATACGGGATAAAGTCTTTGTAATGATGGTGTATGTATATGTTCTTTAAATCACAGTCGCACTCGTGTCCGTAGAATGCGCGTGCGCCTGAAATCGGGTCTACGTGAACTCATGTACACCTTCATTCTATAAACTCAATATATTAAATCGTAAAACATTATATTTGAAAGCATAAATATGACCATAGAATTATTCACAAAAAACCTCAAACACTTCGATATCGTTTACACAAAATCCACGTGAAAAAATGGCCGCTATTAATTTTACATTTCCTACGAAGGTACCCCCTCTATGCCTGCTGTGCCTCCCTCTCTGACAGTATAGCGGTGTGCACACGCCAGACCGAGAGGGTGCTCTAGCAAGAATCAAAGATTGATTGCTATTCCGATATCGTATCATAGCTTGATATATCGCTTACACATTTCAACCGAAACCATAACGACCTCTATTGTGGAGCGATAGAGCCTACAATTGCGTAAAACAAATGTTCTTATTATTATTTCAGTTCATACGACCGAATTTCTGTCTTATAGCTCAATATTTAAAATCTATTTCTTATATTTTGGGTAATATTTCGGTTTTCGCAGTTAATAAACGGCCGACGAGCGAATATGTTCCCTAAAACGTGTGCAATAAAGATTATAATCGTTCTGATAAGGAACCGTTCACTAATTCAGGAGATATCCTGTCGTGGAGGAATTTTGGCGGGAAAATAAATTGCTTTAGAAACATTATTGAACATTTTAGTGAATTTTCACCTCAAACTATACATACACTATATTGCTTTTTTAACAATATTATTTATTCATAATTATCTCTATTCACAATAATAATATTTTTTTATCAAGTGTGGCAACCTTTTTTCACCTAAACATAAAGAGAGATTGTCACAACGACAATTGGAATTGGCAATTGTTATTATTTTTACAAGAGGATACACTTTACTTGGAACACAACGACTGCGTATTATTTCACCAAATTTTATTTTAATTAATAACGGAGTCTCTCACTCACTTCGAGCGGGCGAGACACCACAAACAACTGAAATTAAGGGGTTTTTTTTACACAATTGAAAGTTTTTGTAACTCAATGCAAACTTAGACCTGCCCACCCTTTGCACAATAAGTGTGTCATGCACTCTAGATGGAGTTGTAATGTTCATATAATAAATACCATCATAAACACGGCGCGTGTGTGTGTGTGTGCGCGCGGTAAAATGCTGGTAATGATGAATGGCGGGAAATTACCGGAAGACACCCCGAGCTTTACGGGCGGCAATATGCGTGAGATCGTTTATCTTGTTTATGAAGATGCGTTCCAGAGTCGTGTCGGCGGAGAAAGGGGCGACTCGTGTGCGCGCGAATACAATTCACAACCACTACGAGGATTAGTTCCCCGTTAACGAAACATACCAAAATATATTACAAGCAATGCACATATATTAGAAAGGTGCCTTTGGTCGCATAGTGGGTGTCACGGTGAGTGCCTACGACGGTCACCGCAGAGTGCCATCAAAATGTGCTCTCGGTTATTATAAAAAATACTAACCGATATTTGCACGTAATATTTTCAGATAACACAAGTAGGTGAAGAATAAGAACTAATGTGACCCGAGCGAAGTTTCCGGCAATTACATTTAAACAACTTTCCACATCTGAGATTAGTAATGCAATTAGTGGGGGAATACCCTCACGATATCCGTTAAAGCTCTCTTTCTCGATATTCGACCGCATTACAAAATATTACAAAGTTTAGTTTCAAACGGCCAAATAGAATTTCGACCTTAACGCACCAGAGATGAGTGCGATATCACCGCGCACATCATCGACTTTCCGCCGAGCGCGCCCGTCCGAGGCCCGCACTAAGCTGGCCGTAAAACTTCCGAAGAAATTTGTTGAAGCACCTTTTCAAAGTTACCATTTCTGCTGCACATACGCCAACACTAGCTATATAAACATGCCACAAACACATATAGACACACGTCTCACGCCTTCACTCGTTATTTTAACAAACAACACTTCACACAATCACCACCTGCTTTCTTTAAATACATACTTAGCAAATAAATATTAAATTAATTAGTATTTATGTAAACAAATTATTCACGCGGGAGAGTGGAGGTGGTTCGGGCATCCACACCATGTCGCAGCATGTCGCACTCTCAATAATTTGAACGAGTCTTTTTCAAGATTTACAACAACGATATTAATTAAATTTGTACAAGACACACCCCCCTCTCGTCACTGATCTATTGACAGCCCCCCAACGGAGAGACGTCTCTGTCTCCGCCGCGGGGTGGTCGAGGGGGACTTCTTCGTGATTATTTCGAAATAATTTTAATCGGCTTTTACAAGTTTATCGAATTTTGTCCTATTTATGAAATTGATAACAATTAACAGATCGGTAGGAGAATGGACGAAAGACGAACCAATGTTAAATACGGAAATTCAAATATTAACAATATTCACGACAACATAACAACCGATCACGACCATTATTAAAGAAAAACATTTCTGAAAAAAATTGAACCGACTTCTAAATAAAACACAAGGCACTAAAAAGTAAAAAAATAATTTTAATTGAGAGTACATACACACAATTTAATAAGCATAAACATGAATAGATGCTTATTATTTATTTACAAATTAATTATATGCATTTTATTTAGCATATATCTGAAGTCGGTGCCAACCAAATACGAAACTCCTCATTGCTTGATTCTAGGTACATTATCATAGGTACATAAAACATGTTTCAAATGCTTGCACCGACTTCAGATATATGCTAGATAAAATGCAAAATGCAAAGTCGGTTCAATTTTTTTCAGAAATGTTTTTATTTTGTAATTTTTAGTTGTAACTGTTGATTGATTGTATGGATAACATTCTAAACGCGCTGTTCAAATAAAATGTGATGAGTAGTGGACTTATAGACAGACACTCTCGAGTCCTACCCGATAAAAAATGAATCATTAAAATCAATCGAAACATCCCCTAATTTTCCACCCTTAAAGGTGGAATATTTTATTCCTTAAATGGGATCAATCCCGAAACGTACTTTATCAAACAAAAAAAGAATCATCAAAATCGGTTCACTAATGGCGAAATATCCCCTAATTTTCCACCCTTAAAGGTGGAATATTTTATTCCTTAAATGGGACTAATCCCGAGACGTACTTTATCAAACAAAAAAAGAATCATCAAAATCGGTTCATTAATGGCGAAATATCCCTTAATTTTCTACCCTTACAGATTGAATATTTTATTCCTTAGATGGGACCAATCCCGAGACTTACTTTATCAAACAAAAAAGAATCATCAAAATCGATTCACTAATGGCGAAATATCCCCTAATTTTCCACCCTTAAAGGTGGAATATTTTATTCCTTAAATGGTACTAATCCCGAGACGTACTTTATCAAACAAAAAAAAATCATCAAAATCGGTTCACTAATGGCGAAATATCCCTTAATTTTCCACCCTTACAGATGGAATATTTTATTCCTTAGATGGGACCAATCCCGAGACGTACTTTATCAAACAAAAAAAGAATCATCAAAATCGGTTCACTAATGGTGAAATATCCCCTAATTTTCCACCCTTAAAGGTGGAATATTTTATTCTTTAAATAGGACCAATCCCGAGACGTACTTTATCAAACAAAAAAGAATCATCAAAATCGGTTCACTAATGGTGAAATATCCCCTAATTTTCCACCCTTAAAGGTGGAATATTTTATTCCTTAAATAGGACCAATCCCGAGACGTACTTTATCAAACAAAAAAGAATTATCAAAATCGGTTTATAAACAGGGAAACATCCCCTAATTTTCCACCCTTAGAGATGGAATATTTTCTTCAAATTTAAAATTGACCAATCACGAGACATACTTTATCCAACAAAAGAAAAATCGTCGAAAAATCATCGAAATCAGTTCACAAACGGCGAAACATCCCCTAATTTTCCACCCTTAGAGATGGAATATTATCTTCAAATTGAAACGGGACCAATGCGGACATATACTCTATCCAACAAAAAAAGAATCATCAAAATCGGTCCACAAACGGCGGAGATATGAGGGAACATCGCCACAAAAAAAAAAAAAAAAAAAAAAAAAATACACGACGAATAGATAACCTCCTCCTTTTGAAGTCGGTTAAAAATCAAGCAAAACATGAACTTTCATTAAATTATGTTTTAGGCTAGAAAACATCTGCTTGAAGTTGTTCTTTGAAATAGAACAGATGAAACGCGTAATGGTGATTTGTTACGTTCAATATTACATTATATTCAATTCATAAGCGATTAATGTAGCTTTGACATATAGTCCTCGATAAAAGTTGCATTCCGTTGTGTAGGTGCACACGCGGGCGCTGAGTGACGACATATTAATTAAAACAAAAAAGCTTTTGTCCGAATGCAACGGTGACATTCATGACTAATGTACGATGTCGGAGACATCCTCATGAAGCCGGGCTGCCTAGTGCTCGTGACCGTCGGGCGTGCATGAGGAGAACGAGGGGGTCGTGTCAGGACCGCGGCGAGCGGCGTTCCGTTGACTCCGTGGGAAAAAGGCGTGACAATTGCATTGTATGATGCGAGACAACCGAGGCGAATCCGCTCACGTGTTGTTCGAAAGCCCACAATGCGACGAGGCAACGATTAATCGATCATTTATCAATATTCAATTACTCTCACACATGCACACGAGCAATATGCACACACACACACGCACAAAAGCCATGTCGGCCGCATCACCAGATGCCACTGAAGTAATACAACTGACAATAGTTCATAAGAAATGCGTCATTATATGTACGCGTGATTCAGATCACTCGAATCGTCGTATCCTCTATGCCTGCCTATACGAATGTGGCAGTGACCGTCAAACATCCGGCAGTAGGTCGCGAGTATTGATTCGACGGAATCTGGCAAAACGCCAACATCATCTGCTCACACTTGCCACACGTATCCAACGTCACTGCTACGATTCGACCTCAAATATTACACGCGAAATGCACATTTCAAACTAAATAAATGTATTTATTAATTAAGTAATATTGTCATCATATAAAGTGAGAGTGGGCCCAGTTACGGGTTCTTGTGAAATATTCCCTCGTTTTCACAAATATGTTTAAAGTATTTTTGAATGTTTTCAAGATTTACAATAGAAATGGCTTATTAACCCCCACGAGGCGGGGATGACACGAGCGAGAGGCCTTCGCTCGATATGACCCTCTATTGTGCAGAGTTTACGGTTGATATTCCTTTGTGAATGAACCGAGCTCTCGGCGCTCAGACAATAGGTCTCGAGTGGAACAAATCTTTTGTTGTAAATTAGCATTATGTATATAACTATATACTCGTATATATAGAACGTTAAAATGGAAATTAAATTACACTTTTATACACATTATCTTTATAATTAATCTTAATAATAAAGTTCAGGGTTTTCGTAAAGTTCGGGCCCTCGATGACATTTCTTCTTATAATAAGATGAGATATTAAAGCATTGAGAGAGAGAGAGAGAGATACGGTTTATACATACATTATATATTTCAACTATTTAGTGTTTATTGAAGTCGGTACAATTTGAAATAAAGAGAGGTTTTTAATAATGTTGCTCAACTTAAAAAGTACCTGATCATCAATCGAGTGCAAACAACAAAACCCAGTGACTGTGAAAAAACATTTTATTTATTGTTTCGCACAACTTAAATTACTTCTTTCCTGCCAAAATCTCTACAATTAATATGTACTCCGAGATTTGCCTATGAACATATTCGGTGACATCGCGTCATGGCACCTTCAATATTAATTAAATTAATCTTTGTCGCATTGTTCGTGGTGATCTAGACTTTAGCCATTGTTACGTTTCCAGTGTTTGGACTCATTGTTGACAAATTGTCTCACTTTAGCCCGTCGCTTCATCACTCCGTCGCAAATGCCACTCCATAATCATAAAGTGTGCGTCGTACGACGTATTATGAACTTTATATGCATCAGGGTGAAGTCTCAAAGTTGTATAATGTTATAAGGAATCATGTTCGAGAACACCGTCCTCGCGATAGTTGTCTAAGAATGCATTCGGGACGTGAACCGAGAACTACCGCCGACTTCAGAGGAAATTGTTCAACAACAACAAGTATTCGCGCTTTGTCTTTGTTCGCTGAAATTATAATAAGAAACATTTAATGTTTGCGGCTGAAAAGGCATTTTGTGCATATCACTTATTATTTTGAGATTACTATATATCCAGTGTTGATTATATGTAAAGTCATTCACAATAATGTGAAAAATTTAATCTAATAATAGTTTTTGTATTTCAGGTTCTATTCCCGTCTTCAAAAATCTTTCTTGTGTATCATTTTCGTAATAACATAATAATAAATGTATTTTACTATTATGTGTTATAACAAATAAAGCAATCAATACTTGCCACTAATAACTGGATCAACACTAATCCTATTTGCTCACTTACACGCACACAGAGAGAGAGAGAGAGAGAGAGGGACCCTTATATTGTAGAGTATTCTGATAGCGTGCGATGTTACATAAACATATTATTAATATTGTTTTGTATCGGGTTTGTATACAACACAAGAATAAATGTTTTATTAGGAATAATACATAGACAAATTGCTTTTTCTGTATTATTGCTTATAGTTTGTTTGTTTCTATTACATTACAGGGTTGTCGTGCTCTTTTGCATATTATGATTTCATTTATTCAGCTATTTGAGACAACTGCCCACCCCATAACAATGTCACCGCGCACCGTTAATATTGCATATTTTTTAAACAATATTAAATGACCGAAATCTCTCTCTCTTCCATCTCCCTATCCAAACCGTCGTCCTTGTTTTCTTGTTAATTACAGTCATTAGCGTTGTCTCTTTCTCGACATTAAACATTATCATTTTATCTGAAGAAACGACACTGAATATAGCGACGGGCGAATGATGCTCACTCGAATCGAACCACCACTACGAATCCCGGAGAATGTTAACAATGTTACAAAAGTTACCCTTTCTTAACAAATCCCTTGTAACAAGAAAACGGCCAGCCGTACGCATACGATTTCATTCTAATTGTATTATTTTTGTTGTTGGTATAAGGTAATAAGCTTTCGAATGTTGAGCCGAGAGAGAGGAGGAGGAGCGCCACGGTCTGTCTCTCTACGACACGCGAAGGGCCGGGGATCACCGGGAGCGTCGAGTCCCGGGTTCGTGTCGGACGGATTATATTGATAACACCTAACTTCGCACATTTACTAGAACTTTGGCAATTTAAAACGTGCAAAAGCTCGGAGTTCGTTCATCCAATAAAAGATTGTCACGAAAAAGATTAATTCTCCCGCAATTTGCAATTTCAAGCTCAAGAACGAGTGCCCTGATCATATTATGGTGAGTCATCACTAAATTGGGTTTACATTATTCTAGTTGTGTTACGTTGGAAAGCCGGTGTTATTGTCTTCGCAAACAAGACTTCAGCATCATTAACCGTTATACAACGCAAAATAATAACAAACCTAAATATACATACATACGATAAATCCGCAATAACTGAATACAGACTCAACCGCAGCGCTACGAGCTACGGCCGGATAGAGTTCGTAGCGTCGTAGCGTCGTAGCAGGAGCGTAGCACAATTGTGTTATGCATTGGTTTGTATTAACCAAGAATACACAAAACTTTAAACACGATTATTGCTCGATATCCTTGCACGTACAGCTTCAGTAGTAATGTTATCGTGTGCGTGTGTCCGAGGAGCCGCATGTACATACGTGTATATATAACAACGGTAGTGACGTAACACCACCCTCGAGAAATGACCTAAATTTGCGAACAGAGCAGATAATTCTACCGGATATTTACCTTGTTCTCGCACTGAGTACACTTCCGAACAACGCGACGACATGCGCCAATACGCAAACACTATTACTAATGAATACTATTAATAAACTGTTAAACAGTTGTTGATATGAGACGTCGATGATGATAACACCGAAGCAAACAAGGTTCTAGGAAACTAAACCTTATTTAGTTGAAAGTTTCTAAACATGAAAAGCAAGCGAGCAAAAGCGAGGTCGCTGCGTTGTGAACATTACCCAGTTTCTGTACAAAGTCAGCGAAACTTCGCTTTCGAGCTGTTGCAAACGAGCTAATTTAACGCTGAAGCGGCTCATCGGTTGCGCAATGAACCGCGCACTTGCACATATGAAGCAAAAGTCACTTCATTATGCAAATTGGGGTTGAGCACAATCTCTCGGACGAATATAGCAATAGAGAAGCGGAGTGGAGTGCGACGCAGAGGGAGTGGCACTCGATGCGACTCAAATCCATTTCGCAAATATTATAAAGAATGAGATTTGTTAAAGGACCATTCGACGACAAGCCGCCGACGACTATTATGCACTCTAACACGACGGCATAAGGTGCAAATACGATTGTTCGAATCACACGCACTCGAAGACATAGACGCGCACTTATTCTCGTCGTTCTACATAGTTGCCATTCAGAAAACATCAAAAATAACTAAATTAATTAATATACATGAAATAAATTCGTGGCGCACTCTCTCTCTTTCTCTCTCTCTCTCTACACTAGAGAATTTTTTTCTCTTAAAAAATCGTAAATTAAACAATATAATATTTTAGTGCAGTATTTTTTGTATAAAAATATAATTTGTAATTATGTGTATTTTATTTCATTTATAATATAAAATATTATGTAAAATAAATACAGACTTCATCAGTGCTCACAATTATGTAAAAAATCCGCTCTGATGTGGATAGCAAGCATAGCGCGAGCACACTCCGCGTTCATTTGGGCAACTAGACGTCGAGACCTCACACATAAGAACTACATTCGCATACTCAATCGGTCTATATTATTTGTAGAGTCATCGATAGCGTTAAGAGTAGATTTGTTATATCAATTAAAACATTTCACATCAACTTATTATTGTTTGCGTTTCATTAATTTACTTTTACGTGATATCATCCTCGTCTTCGCTTGTTAATTTTGCCTACAATTTAGTGTCCTTCGTCTCCGTGCCGCCATTGTGTATAGAGTACGGTTAACAAATCAAAATACATAAATAAAGCGAAAGGGCATACGAAGCCGCCGGTAACGGCTCACACTCAATAAACATGATATCTACATAAAATAAAAAAAGTAAATATATGCTCGCATCTCATAGAATGGAACAAATGGAAATGTTTCGTTATTTACAAGACTATTAAATTACGAGCAAATATTTGAAAATGTTACATTCAACAGAAATACAATGTTGTTACGATTTATGCAATTCAATTAAATGAAACCGACAAAAGTGCAATCAAATATCAAAAAGAACATAACTGAAAAAGAAACTTCAATTAAAATATAGTAGAAGAAAAGAGAGGAGCCGGAGGCGATTGGGCGAGAGAGAATTCCAATCAAATTACACTGAAAAAGAATGCTATTATTAAAAGCACGTACGCGAATTATATTCCCTACAATATAATACGATTACTATTGCAACATAGTCGTATTATAATTAATATAACGAGTGCAATCGCCAACCGTCAAGCGTGTGTCGCAAGAATAGCACCTCTTTGGCATTTTATAAAATAGAACACGATGCGGGGAATTTTTTACAAGAATGCATACAATTTCATTTAATAAAGTTCGTGGAGCACCAGAGGCTCGTGCGGCTCGTGCTCCAATTCCACGAGAAACATCAAAGTAAACGCTCCAAGTGTCATGTTTGCATCGGACTCCCATTTTGACTTATTTTTATTAATTATTTTTTATATTAAATTATATGAGAACAGTTTGTGGGACGACTTCCTCGATTCGATCTTCAATTCGTTAGAAACGATCGTGTTGCACATATTCTCGGGTTTTGGCGATGTATCCCGTATCACATAACACGTAGTTCCTCTCCAGCGAACACAGAGAACTGTGTTTTATGTGCGATATTTAATTATGTTTCATTGTAATGAGTAATATTAAAATCGGTAGAGGTAGCAACAAATTGTGTCCATCATTAAAATAATGATAGTGTCCACTGTCCATCGATGGGTGGCGCCATTCATGTTGCCGTCCTGTCGCGGACACGATCTTACTCTATCTATATACTACACACACACACTGGCGCATAACTCGTAGTTAGAATGTGTTGTGTAAATACATTGAAAAATCCACGAAAACCAAGTCACGCACCAAACTTCGTGTCCATGTCAAATTGTCAAAACAGAAATTATGTAAAACATTTTCTGCAACAGATGTTGTTGCGATGTTCATTCGTTACGATTATTGTTTTATGCGTTCACGTTTTAACATAAATTAATCCTTAAAATAAAATTATTTTTCAGTCGTAGAAAGTATTATTAATTAACCGACTTCATAAGGTTATAAATTCGTCGTGTTCGTATGATTCTTTTTGTTGGAAATATGTTGGATATGGCGGGATCTATAAGGCTAATTTCCATCCATCCAATTAGGGCATGTCAGTTTAATTTTATTTTCAGAAATGTATTTATATATTATAGCAATATATTTACAAAAGTATTGTATATTATTAATTAAACACATCGAACGGGCACAATATTTTTCATTATAAAAAGACCAAAACCGAAGATCGTTCCGAATTTACATGCAAATGAGAAATAAAATCTCTCCCCGCGGAAGTAAATCAAATCTGAGTAATCTTATTTAGAGGGCCGCACGCCCCCGCCCCCCGGGCTCCTCGCCGCGGCGGACGAGAATCTGATACAAATTATATAGTAAATTGGACACCGACCGTCTCGCGCACTATGCCTACTCGTATGTATATATTCATAATGACGTAAGAAGCGTCGTCAGATCGGAGGTGCCGATTCTCAATAATAAAAGTTGAATCGACGACCGGCGATCGTCTATGATAGTGTAGGTTTGCGTTTGAAGTATAAGAAACGGTGCGCCGGGAGGGTGTGTCGAGCGCTTCACGTAACTCGATTGAACAATCTGCTGTTCCCGTTTCATAGACAATGTAGAAGTGGGTCAATAATTCTCTATTCTTAGACTCGGTGTTCCAATTGACTATTTTTAACCGCGACTGTTTTAAGTTCATTCCAGCAACCGACCGAATGCAGGTGCTACAGTTATTGCGATGCAACTTTGACATTTATGACTCAGGCAATAAGCTGCTATTTTGCTCGAATAAACATTATATGAACGTGATCAATCTTCACGTCGGCTCTCTCGAAGTAAACATACACAGAATGTTGAACAAACTCGAAGCGCTTATAACACATATTTCTTGTTAATACACACACACACTCACACACACACACACACACAAACGAATAAGCATCATTACATCGACAAAATTATTAATAAATGAAAAGTGTGTCCATAACTGTGTCCACGTTCGCATCAGACGAAGCATCGATCACAACATACAGACAGACTTTGAGATTTTGTGTGTAATAATGAAGAAGGCAATCAATTCTACATTAGAGCCGAGTGTTGAGTGTTGTAGGCAGTGTTGGAGTGCGAATGATCTTCGTTTTGTATGTAATGGAGTTCACGGGTAATAGGTGTAGCATCATCATGACTCGGAATCGAATCGAACCGCGATCATAACATTCTCGTAATGGATGGACTGACGAGTGTGGAGCGTCTACATTATATTTTAGTTCATTATTTATTTGCGTATCGTAAGTAATCGTAAGAAATTTCATAATAAATGTTAATAACAAATTACAAGAAAGTGCGTTATTTGTTTTTTAATTGTGGCAACACTACTATGCGCCCCGTGCTTCCGTGCTTCCGTCGACCGTGGCCTCACTTAGTCAATCATTATTAATTGTGAGCGGTCGACCGATACGCGCGGACAGAAGGGCCCATCCTCTTCACGGCGAGCGAGCATCGCTTCGAGACGACACTGCCCCGTTTATTATAACATAATATGTTTAATAAAAAATGAAATAACATTCAAACGCCTGAATTGTTTCTTCTTATGAATATTATATACTTTCATGTTGGGAGCTCTTTTTTGTTGTTTTCCTGAAACGATGTGCGCGTGGGGCTCCGCACGCGACGTCACTTCCCGACTACGACCGCGTCGCGGGAGAAGGAATCGCCACTTTGCGGGCGTTCACTGATGACACATTCCTTCCGCTACCTGTGTCACATTTCAGACGACGCCATCTATCAGCGGTGAAATCATACTCGCAAATACAAGTACGATATATTCACGTCTCCATCGAATTATCTAATACAAAATTGTTCAGTGCGAAGAGTGTGAGCGAGTTCTCCGGACGAGTGCGGGGCGGGTGCGATCGGGGCGCGGCCGAGGCGCTTTGATTGAATTATTCACTTTGATATGAAAACAATTCGCTTACAAAACGAGAACAAGAAACAGCGACGAGACTCCTCACAATAAACGTGCATATTCTTTTCGTCGTTCGCAAATTACATGCACATGAGGCATTCTCATAACAAACAATGTTGGACTCTAGCCGTGTTGTGGTATGGATGAACTTCAACATGACACTTTTGATATGGCCGCCACGCCACCGCCGCGATGCAACATCAAACAAACTAAAGTTACTTATAAGCTTTTTAGCATTCTTTAAAAGAACATATTTCATACATTTATGGAGAATTTTTAATATAAAGTTTACATAAAACGAGTCGGTTTTGTAGATATGTATCACTCGCGTCGACAATACTAAAACTATTTTCACAAAATACGACGTTAAACAGAACAAAAGCTTTTAAAACATACTCTATTGTTTCAATCCGTTGAACATGTCTGTCTAACCCACGGTGTGGGATGTTAATAGTGGCCAAACAATACACGCAAAGGACAATCGACAACACACACACGCAAGGATAGGTGGCGCTGAGTATACATATATAGTATATTGAAATATGACACAAACGTGTGTATAGAGCACGGAGCCTGTATATAGAGCACGGCGAAAGGTCACTGAGCAAAACCTACATTTGGGCCGAATAACTACATGTAGGCCACGTCCTTGGATGCACGCCAAATTGCTAATGCGCCTTAATACATACTATTAATGCAATTTCAGCGCCATATTTTCTTAATTGTCGTACGAATACGAGGACGCGGACATTTGTGGAATAGCTACGAAGTCGATTCGCAAAAACTGCTACGAAACTACTACGGCGCTCCGTTAGGCTACGCGCGCCACCGCACCTCACGACCGCGCCGCACCGCACCGCCTCGTAGTCCACATGAGAGCATACCTATCATTATTTAAACAAATGAATCTATTGACATTGAGATACTCGACATAAGCGTGTTTGTTCGAAATAATGATCACTTCTTCGGGAAAAGTGTAGCGCACCCAAGATTACGTCAGAGTGACCCCACAGAGTCGGCCATGTCAGTGAGTTCCAGTGCACTGTCCGGATCAAATATGGCAAATTAGCCAATTGACATGGAATGACTTTAATTGGTTGTCGCAAGAATGTGTTTATAATGTGCGACGGTTTTTGGATTATAAGTCCCTTACGCTTGTAAAAGGTTACATTAGGGTTTCGGGTGCTCTGCTCGACGGCAATATGCTAATCATCAGGCTCACTGACACGTCGAGCACCGGCGGCGGACTGCTGACAGGGCACTTTCGAATTGTGCTTTTATACGAACTTGGAATATTTTCACATCTATGAGTTTCATTTGAATTTTCAGTTATTTCTTTTCTTATGTGTTTTTATTAGCAAGGACGTCACGAGGCTCGTTCAATAAGTCCCTAGAAAATATAACAGTTGGTGCTGGCTGCTTTTTACTTTAAAACAAAAAGTAATTGACAAAATCTATAAAGTAGAAGCTGGCGAACCGAAGTGCGCGAGATTGGGTGTGAAGGAAATAAAAGTGCAAGACGGGTGCCTCCGGGTGCTCGCTCGCAGTGGAGAATGAACGCACTCACGCGGTCGACTCTTTGCCTATTTGGCGTTTTTCAAGCGCTCGGACAAGTGTATAGAATTGAAAGGAGATTATGCTGAGAGAACCACCTACCGGAAATGAATTGTTTTCCATATATTTGTGAGGAGTCCTTGAACGAACGAGTATATTTGTTATGTTTGTATTCAGTTGACGTAGTGGTGATGTTAATAAAGTATCACAATATGCGATAACGGTTGAGGTGAAGCGTACACTTCACAGCAGCTCCGTATTGTATTAACGAGATATTCCCAACCGTAGTGATGTTCATCGTATTTATTGTTGTGCCTTAATAATAATAAGGGTAGTTTTGCAATGTTGATCGCTCCACGCCTACAGTCGCATTAGTACTCGCAGAGACTCAGAGATCTGAACACGAGTGCATTTTGGAGTCCGCGCATCTGTAACAACTCCACCGCGTGATGTTTTACTAAAATTAGGTACATCCATAAAGTAAAGTCGCGTCGAGTCCGCGCCGGCGCACTCTCTCATTCGATAGATTTCGAGTGTATTATAAATTATTATAATAATATGTTTAATAACATGTAACACTCGAATCTATATATTCACAGACGCGAGGGAACAACTTTGAGCCGATTTTGAAGCGAATCGCGCACGCGCACGACTGAGATTTGATATCATTCATATGAATCCCCCATAGAGCTGAATGTTTTAAATTACAACATTTATTACCAATGCTCTTTGCAAAAGAAGGTGTGCGGTTATGTTAGTGTGATTATTGCCATGCGCTCAGTGCACCTTGGGCCGAGACTCCGCCCGAGCGCCTCCGCCCGACGCGTACGGAGCGCGCGTGTCCCTCGTGCGAATGTCATTTAATGCCAGGTCGCAGCACACTCGGAATTGTCACGCGCACACTGAAAGAACAGTGCACAAACAATAAACACCATCATTCAATGTATTATTGTTGGATCTGCCCATGCCGAGCGCGAAGGATGGCATTCGTTGTATCATCACAGGCTCCTCCCATAAAATTAGATCATTAGAAAGAAGTGTTACTTTTCCGAATGGCGCCAATCGTGTCCGTTAACTCGTCAAAACTTAATTCTCAACGTGTCACATGAATCGAAGCGATCTGCATTACGTAACCGTGCGAAGGCTTTCACGAACGAGATCCGTCACATTATAGGCGTTCTATCCGGATCGGATGAAATCGGATCCCGGGAGTGCGCGATACGCCGGAACATTCATGTCGTTACTTGTTGCGACTTTACACTGATATGATCTGTGTGTTGTGACGCCGCCGCACTCTCGATCTCCCCCATACAGTGCGTGAATAATGTCCGCTGCAGTATCGAGACGCGACGGCTGGCGTTAGTGTTTCAGCTCGTTTTTGAACAAATTATATATTGTGCGTGTGCGCATCGTAACATTAAACAAATATTGACTCGCGTATTAGTCAATATAATTGTTATTAGATATGTGCAACGTTCGTGTTATCACCTCGCGTTGTGATGATAACGCTCGTTTTAGGTGCGAGTGACGTCACTGCGCGCCAATACCACATTACTATGTACATATGTTTAAGTAGAATTAGATGTGGTGATCCGCGTGCGGGTTATGCGAGAGAGTTCATTTGCAAGAGCACTGAACAAACGATAATGAAACTTTGAAACATCCGGCCGGATCCACGGGCTCTATTTTATAATTACTTTAAGATATAGTGCATTTGTGGTGTTGAGCACAGGAGTGAAGCCGAGGCGGCGAAGATGCCTCGCGTGCCCTCGCTTTATTGTAGGTCGCCTTCGTTGAGCATAATGTGTATTGTGTTTAAAATAGTACTGTAATATATAGAGAATGTTTTATGCGATAATATTTGAAACAATTATTTTGTTTAAAGTTCGTGGCAAAACAAAGGTCGTCGAATACGAATCGATACGAATGCCTGTTATTTGAATCTGCTAAATCCGGAGCAGCGGACGGAGGCGCCGTGCTCTCAGCCGATGCTCTTTGTGTTTTTATGGAAATGTATGGTGTAAGGCGGTCCAGTTGAGTGAGGGGGGGGGGGGGATGGTGACGTCACGGGTTTACATAATTATTGGCGACAAGTTCAAAGTTCACAGTTTGCTAGTTGAGAGCATACTCCAACTTTGTCAACAAGACCGACCACGACTCGTTCTCTCATGAAATATTATCAATTTAATGTTCAGCCTATTTTATGTGCGGACATAAACAAATGTACGAGTTATATGAATGTACAAAATATATTAATTTAGAATTGTGTGTATGTATATGTAACACGATAGTCGCATTAGATCGAAGCGAATAATACTCAATTGTAGTAAACATGATTCAGACGATAACATGTCCTCGGTCGGCCGCGACCCGGCGGCGATGAGACGCCGACTCGAAGCGACCGTCATACAATTATATAAACAATACGAAAATACCTGACGCGAGTCGGCAGCTGGTGATCCGGGAACGATCGCACCACCACGTACGGACGACCGAGGGACGCGCGCGACACACGCTGCGGCCGAGCGCGGACTGGATGGCGGCACCGCGATCGATACGACGCCATCTTGCCGGACCCTCTTTGACATGCGTTCGAATTTCGACTGTCAAATACAATTGTTAGGACGAAATCGCGCCAAATTGCACGCATTCGATACTCCGCGATCATCTCATCGCACAATAACAAAATTACAAAGAAATGTCATCATTAATTATGCTATTTGTAATATTGTCAGCTGGCAACATTTTTTTAATTTAAAACATTCAATCGCGTTATCGACGATGATATCGATAATGCAAACACAAAATACGATCCAATGATAAAGAATTCCTCACAAATTACTCGGTAGTGGTTCTATTTGCTGCCGACTCAACAAAATCATGTTTTTCACAAGTCAACAAAAATCATGTTAGAATTCCAACAAAACGAACGGAAGCCATAGTAACTTAATCGACATAACAGATGCGAGAGTGTAGGAGGTATGGCGTCGAGTACGTCTGATGGGTGTTTAATTGAAAAGTTCGAACGCTGGGCCCCATCCGCGCCGACGGCCTCGTCGACGACCGATCGCAGTGTGCACCTGACGTGGAGGCGATGCGTCGACGAAGCGCCCGCGCCCTTCGAGCGTATTCGTCATGCGTTACTATATCGCGTGCGAATGTACGACAAACTGAACGGTTGGCATCAAATATACTGGTATGTCATCACCTCCGTCCGCGGAGTCCCCGCTGTGCCGGCTCATGCGTGCGCGCGTGTCCTCAGCGGCGGCGGGACGTCGCGCGTCATCGATCACTTGCCGCCGTCGCACACGCACAAATTCACGATTCAATTTATACTGAGGGACGCGAGAGGAGCGTGCGCCGCCGTGACGTCGCAGACGCATCAGCATCACGATCGCGGGAATGACAGGTGACGTAATCTATGGCCGCCGTATATTCAGTTATCATTCAGTGATTACAACTCGTACGTGTCAGACTGGCGGAGTCCGCGTGCTCCGACGCGCTCACCGTGAGCACGGGCGGCGCCGGGAGCTCGCTCGTGTGCTTCTGTCTGGCCGTGAAGGGAGGTCACGCCGCACAGGTACCGACATAATATGCATTACGAACAGAGACGCCGCCGAGACCGTTGAACTGTGCGTTTGTTGTGCGACAAATAGCTCAAACAATCAAAATTCCCCCTTCCACCAATGACGCAGTCACACGTCACTGACACATGCTCATGTTGTAGAGAGCTTGAGAGGGAGACGTGCACGTGCTCGCATATCATCTTTATGTATTTCAGGTGCTGTCGATTTTAGAGGAGCGACCGACGATTGTTAACATCGTTAATGCGACAACGGGACTGACTCCACTCGCGACCGCCATCATGAAAGGTCGTTGCGTCCTGAGCGCCCCGAGTTCCCACTGATATGATATTGTTATTGTATTGTCGTCGCATGTAGGCGACCTCGACATGGTGAAATTGTTGTTGTCTCACGGCGCCGACACGGAGCTGTGCGCGGCTGATGGGAAACGAGCTCTGCACGTCGCGCTCGCTCATGGCAGATACGACATCGCATTGTATCTCGCGGACAACGGCGCCGACATGCAGGTATGCCGCGCACGCGCACCGCACTCCTACAGCCCGCGTCTGACTCGCGTGCGTCGCAGGCGCGCGACGTGAACGGTCTCCGCGTCGAGCACATGTGCGTGAGGAGCGCGGAGTGCGTGCGCGGCCTGAGGGAGAGGGGGGCGGACTTCACGGTCACCGACTGCAGCGGAATGACGCCGTTGCATCACGCCGGTGCGTCTCTGCGCCGAACGTGACGGTCGCGCGCCGGCGTGATCTCGCATCACCGCGTCAGTGTTGCAGTGTCGGGCGGCGCTCCGTACGAAGCGTTGCAGCTGTTGGTGCAGTGCGGCTGCGACGCCGGAGCGAGAGATCGCCGAGGACTCGACGCGATGGACGCGGGAGGAACGGCACGGTGGGTGCGCCTCGCGTTCGTCGAGCGTGCGATTCGAGCGATCGGAACGGTGCGTTCATGATTTCAGTGCGAACGACGCGCGTCTGCGGCGCGTGCTGCAGAGGGCGGGCGGCGGCGACTCCGACGCGAAACACGCATTCACCAGGATCACAAACATCATCGCAAGATTGCAAACAATCACAAAAACAACATAATATATCGCACAGACATACGAACGTGAGACGTCTCTCTATTAGGGTATCGCGCGTCGAACAAAACGAACATAGTTACGACTAATTTATTTTAAGAAATAAAATATTTACAAAAGTAATTATCGATGTATGCCGTTCACGAGCGACGCCCTCGACACGAACTTAGCGGCGAACAAATGCGTTGCGATGGCGAGCCCTCACACTCACTATGAATAACTTACAACATCGTTGGGCGACAACACGCCGCGTCATAATTCAACAATAACAGAGACGTGAGCATTGTTGTACATCGTTATTGTTGTTGCTGAATTATTGACAGTCTCGTATTCCTCCCGATACTATTTGTCCACGTCCCTCTGCGACCCGCCTCCGTCCGCCTCGTCGTCCTCTTCGTATTCTCCGTCGTCTCCGGCGTGCTCCGTCTCCGCTTTGACTCTCGTCTCTCTCGCTTCGCTCCCTTCGCCTTTCGCCCTGTCGACCGGATCCCCGTCTCTGCCGAACGAGTTCACTAATTCGAGACGCGTCGTTCCCGCGTCGTCGCTCTGCCGTAGAAGGGCGTCGAGTCGCGGTATTTCGCCTTCGAACGGGCCGAATTGCGGCGTGGAGGGCAATCGCGACGCGTTCGGGCGCTCCGTCGCGTTCCCCTCGGTCTCGGTGAGCGTGGACGCGGACACCGTCTTGCCGTCGTACGTCGTGAAGGTGAGCTCTTGCGAGGTCTTCTGCGGTCGCTCTTCGGCCGATTGAGGATCCGGCGGCAAGTAGTGCGCGTTCGTTCTGTCCGCTTCCATCATCATGTCGGACGGCGCCTTCTTGTCCATGTTCCGTTCCGAGAATATAGAGTTCGATTCGGTTTCGGATTTGACGTAGACGGGATGAGGGCGGTCTTCTTTGGCGTGATTGCTCGGAAACACCTCCTCGGGCGTTTCGCGGATCGGCGGCGTGTCGTCGAGCGGCGAGGGAACGAACATCGGCTCGAAGGATTGCGTCATACGCGTGTCGCCGGGGTGCGCGCGGTCGACGTACTGCGGTGACTCGTCGTAGTCTTCGGGCGCGTCGGCGTCTTCTCGTCTGTTGCCGACGGTGTCGTCCGCGATGCGATCCATCAGAGGCTCTCGTATGATCGGTCTGAAACCACTCTCGATGACTACGGAGCTAGCTTTGAATCCGGTGTTCACCGCCGGCCGCACGTTCTCCGTGCTCGACGATTCCCCGATGAAATCTGAAGATTTAATATTGCCGTCGTTCGGCTGCGTCGGTATCATCTGCCGGTCCAACGGCGTCGGGTTCTCCATCGGTCTGCCCAATATGATCTGTCCAGGTCTGCTCATGTGTTCGTGCCGCGCGACAGGTTCGTCGTTACCGGGCAGCGTTATGCGGCTCTCGACGACGACGTCGCGGTCGCCGATCATGTCCGTCTGTCCGAGATTCAGCGTCTGTCCCGCCATCACGGCTCGCAGCGGGCCGTCGTTCTTCGATATGAACTTCTGCGATGAGCCGTATGAATGTTTCGGACCGGACGCGGGCGTTCCTCTCGGGGCGATCGAGTCGATCGGCGGCCTGAACGTCATCATCGGCGGACGAGTGTCGCGGTATTTGTGCAGGGGCTTCTTGATGTGATGCGCGTATCCGATCGGCGGACGACGCGGCGGAATGTCGGGAGGCGTCGGCCGTCTGTACGGACGCGTCATGCCGTTCGGTCTCATCACGGACTGCAAGGTGAAGGGCCTCTGATTCGGCGGCGACATGAACGCGGTCGGCATCTTCGCGGGCCCGACGCCGCGCTCGCGGTGGTGCGGTCGCCCCGGCGGGAAGAGGTCGGGGCGGTCGTGCTGCGCCGTGATGCCGGCCTCTAGGTTCTCGACGGCTTCGATCACTTGTTTTATTTGCATTTTAGTAATCGGTAATTCGTACTCGGGCGGCCGTTCGGTGCCGAGCGTCATCGCATTCTCGTTAGCGTAAATTATTTCACCTGTAAGAGTTTCCGGGTCATGAACCGCTCCCGGCCTATCGCCGCTCGCCGGTCTCGCCTCGATGACGCGCTCTACTTTCTCGCGCGGGTCTACGACGTCGTCGGGTCGCACCCTGGTAGCTACCTGAACGGAGTGTGCGCCCTCGTACGGCTCGTCGGGCGGGACCGCCGTCTCGTCCGTTCGTGACGCTTCGGCCGCCGCGTCGCACTCGTCTAAAACATTAATTTTCCATCCGAGATAACGGTGCGTGAAACACTGAAACAGTAAATTCGTATTATTCAATATGTTTGTATGATATTGTGTGCCCCATCGGTCCACATAGTTACAGAGCATGTATATATGTTAGATAGTATGTACAACAAGTGCACCTCATGCCAGAGTGAGAAGACGAGAAGGCTGAAACAGAAAGAGCACATTATTTACACAACGAGAGATGTCCCACATTAGAGAGAGATGCATACGAGAGAGCGAGGTAGAGTGACGAGCGATATACCTGGTAGTAGACCGTGTCCGGTGTGTCGCGATCGGGCGTCCAGTGGACGACGCCCGAGCTGCCCTCCTCGCAGACGAGACTCAGCGAGCGCTGGTAAGCGCCGAAGCTCGGGAAGTCGTCGGCCGGCGGACCGGTCGGGTCGGGAGTCCAATTGCAGAGACGCCCGACTCCGGTCGGCGACAACTCGCCCGTCCGCGAACGACGCACGCCCGCGTATATATTCACGTTCTGGAAGGAGCTCCCGTGAATGGAGGCCGAGGGCGAGGGAGCGGCCCTCTCGCGGCGACCTCTCACCTGTCTCTCTCGCGGCGTCCTGTGATGGTAACCGCCGACGGGGTCGTCCGTGATGTACAGCGGATGATATTTGGCAGGCTGCGAGGGATCGTCGCCCCCCTCCACCACGAACGTGTACCTCTTGCCGCGGACCACGGATATCTCCGGTATCAGCAGACCGTTCACGTACCAGGAGATGCCCCACCCGACGTGACCTGACGCCAATATTCACTCATTAAACTTTCGAGAGCGTAAAATAAAATATTGTGGTGCATGGGGTGCAAAGGACTCGTATAAGCGGCGTAGCGTAAACATCTTGGCCACGTGACCTTGTTTACATTATTACATAATTAGTAAACAACTTCGACGAGATCTTTCTCGAAGCTGTCTCCTGTTCGAGTACAAATACCGACACCCGAGTGTCCCGAGAAGTACATACTACCCACGAACGTAACGATATGAATATTTGAAAGGAATACCCGTGATGGCCGAGTATCCCTGTCTGCCTCCGGTCGGGCCCATCTGCAAGTAGAACACTCCGTCCGCGGGCTCGTGGCACTGTATCGGCGGGATGTCCCACGCGGACACGGGACGAGAGACGGGAGCCGGCGTCGGGACGGGGCTCGATCCCCTCGCCGATGTCTGAGGAGAATATAGATCGAATGAGCGGCCGAGTGGCGGGCGGCACTCATCCCGAACGGCCATCCATGATGCTCACGGTGCGGTCGGGGGCGCGCGTCGTCGCCTCGTGCTCCTCCTCGGTCTCCGGCATGGGACAGTTCCACACCGGCGGTCGCCCGAACTCTATGAACTTGTCTTCCTGCAACGATCGTTCATGCATACACTCGCAACCCGCATGCGTGTCACTGCGCAATGCGACGGAAGGATACCTTCGCGTAATGGTGATGATAGGAGACCTCGCCGCGCGAATTGAGAGGGCCGACCGCCCAGATGATCGGCGTACTCGCGTTCGTGAGCACGGCCCTGTCGAGCGAGTCGGCCGCGGCCAGAGGGCGCTGGTAAGTCACGATCGAGTAGCCGGACACGACGGCCGCGTTCAACAGACGCACGGAGTTCGTCTTCTCCTGAAACACGAACGCGTCGTTCGAGATCATCGAACCGGTCTATTATGTATCGCCGCCTGACCCAGAAGACGCGCGCACTCACCCCGAGCCTCTCGTCCGGACAGGAGCCCCTGACTCCCGCGCATTGCGACTTCGCGTCCAGATAGTAGTCGACGGCGAACCCGCGTCCCCCGGCGCCCACTCCCGCCACGACGACGTCGCCGCCGACCATCCGCGAGGAGGCCGCCGATCCCGACACTCCGAAGGACATGTACTCGCCGTCCTCTGTCATAAATCGAAAACGCATCTCGTATCGTGGACGGACACGAACGAGCGACCGTACGTTCCGTCACCGACCGAGTTCAGCGACCAGCTGCACGACCGCGCTGTCGCCGGCGACCGCCCAGCGCGCCTCGAACGCGAGCTCCTCGGACAGCACCTCGCAGTTCAGCTTCGACTGGGAACAAACGCGAGGTCAGCGCGGCGTTGCGCAACCGACGGGCGCCGTTTAGAACGTCGGAAGGTCGCGGGCCGCCGGCGACCTCGGGCCTTGCAAAACGAGGGCCGAGGCCGTTCGCGCGCATCCACGACGCCCCCTCCGTTGCGCAACCGCGGAATGAAACAAACGAACGAACAATATCACACGTTTATTAAAAGTTAAATAACACAGACGCTCCTCGTTACATCTAACTTATGGCTAACACGATTCGTGCGGGGCGGGGCGGGACTCAGTACGCTGCGAAGGCGTAGTGAGGTAGGGGCTGATGATACACTCGCTGGTAGTATATCTCGCGCGAGGGTTGCACCAGCACGGCGCGGTCGTCCGCGCGGCGGGTCAGAGCGCGGGAGTGCGCCGGCCGGTACGTGGTCGCCCGCGCGTCGGACGGCGGCACGAGGGACTGCGGGGACGGGGACCGCGGGGACTGTCTCGACAGCGACAGGTTGCGGCTCTGCAATAGAAACATGGCGTGAATCGGCCCCCGTCGACGCCGCGCGCTCTCGAACACATTCGGCGTGAAGGTGACTCGACATACTTTCCGATGAACGTTGCAGGTGGAAGGATGGCGGCGGCGGCACTCGACTCTTATTGCACAAGAATATCGCGTGTGAACTATATCAATGAATCGCTCGGCTTCATTGCATAACACATGCCTTTTCATATTCATTAAAAAAACCACAATAATACTCGATGCGAAAGACGAGTCGCCGTGTCGTCCGTGGCCGAGTGTGGCCGAGCGTGCTCCGTCGCACTCGTCGATTCGTCAAAGGTCAATCTTCTCGTCGCAATGAATAACATTAAGAAATCGTCCCGAACATCTTCGCGGCACTCGTCGCCGCCGAGTGCACAATATTTACATTTATTACGAAACAACACTCGTGCGCCATGCAATATGTGAATCTTGTTTTATTTACTATGTTGCATCGCCGCGGTCGATCAATGAACGACGGGTGACGTATGATGGGGATGTCGGTATACCTGCGGACTGACGCCGAGCATCCTCAGCGACGGCGGCACGTGCGCGATACGCGACGCCGGCAACTGCACGTGGCCGAAGTCGACGGTGAACGCCTCGCACCAGACACCGAAATGACCGATGTCGAACACGGTCAGCTCCTGCGCATCGTTAACTCGCGATCAGTGAGCGCCCGCTCGCGTCCGGGCGTCGCGCGTCCGCGGTCTACTCACGCCCGGCAACGTCAGCACGATGGTCTTCTTGTCGTATCTCCTGAGCGGCGTCTCTTTACCGTTCTCGTCCGGTATGCGGATGCCCCGCGGCGACGGCTTCGGGCCGCGGCCGACCCAGAACTTCGCGTCTGCAATCACACGATCCCTCGTCATCCGAACGAGCACGCGCACGCGCGCACAGTTGTGTAGTACCTGGCGCCTCTCCGTCGTAGCTGAAGTCCGGTATCAGCAGAGTCTGCGCGTCGACGACCAATATCGGGCCGGATCCGACTCCGTGCACGCCGGACAGCGCGCCCAACTGCGCCGGCTTCGGAGGCGCCAGATCGGCGGGAATGCGCACGTCGCCGAAGTTCACCTGCGACATCTCACCGTAATATGCGCACGTGCGCGCCGCCCCGTCTCCCTCGCCCCGATACGCACCGAGAACTCGTCGCACCAGACCGCGAACCATTTCACGTCCCTGAGCGTCTTCCCTTCGGGCAGCGAGAGCGTCACGTCGCGGCCGCGATACTTCCTCAGCGGTTCCGGGGAGCCGCGTTCGTCCCGCACCCGCCACGAGTTCGCGCCGCCCGCCGTCACCGCGTCGCCCGCGCCCACGTAGAAGAAGGCGGCTGGCGACGCACATCACGCGTCAAGATCGGGAATATCGAACGCGGAGAAAGCGAACTTTCTATTCACGCACCTGGCCCCTCTCCGTCGTAATGGAAGTTCTTGATGAAGAGCGTCCTCGCGTCGACCGCGAACACGTCGCCGCGTACGCCGTGCTGCAGCTGGCGCAACGCCCCCAGCGCGGCGCCCCAATACTCGCCGCTCGCGCACCACACACCTACAACTGTGTCACAGATTCTTTATTAATCAGCCGAGTTCGCGGCCTCTCTATTGCAAAATTGTGTACCTGCAACATTGTTATTGTACACTATTTATCATCTCTACCAGACTGGTACGTGTGTGCGTCAGTGTGTGTGCGTGATCTTTAGAGATAACTTTCGCTTTCACGCGACGAGCGTCATCTAAATCATGTTTAATATAATTTAGTTTTTTTAATTATATATTAGAGAGCGAGGTTGCATCGAGACACACACACATGCACGGATGTACTCCCTGGTGTATGTATGTATGTAAATTGACTAACATTAATCAAAATATAAACAACAATAATAATAAATGTGTGTGGGCTTTCACTCCGCTGTACATGTCACTATATACAGTGTCATCATCATCTCGACGGGGGGTGGACAGTGCAGGTGTGTTGTCGTGGAGGCGCGCGCGCAGGTGCCGCGTTACTCAAATTACAATCGATTAGTAAATGACTCATATTATTTTAGAATATAAATTATTATTTATCATAAATAATACGAAAACAACGCCAAATGGGACAAACGTGTCTCGTCAATATTGCAGTGATAGTTCTGCGCGCGCGTGTGTGTGTGTAATGTTTTCTATGTTGTATACTGACCTACACGAGCGCATAGCATCGGTGACGTCACGTGTACCGTAATAAACCGCCCACCCGCAACGGAATGCACCGCTATACGCGACGGGCCGGCACAGTGCGACCGTGCAATTATACATCGAATGCAACATTAATTCAATTATCGATGGCCTGTGCTCGATCTGTCCCGAATATTAGCGTCATGCGTGTTCATCACTCACTCACCTGCGAGCAGCACCGACGAGCGTATAGCGTGCCGCATCATGACTGGAGAAGACCGCACTGCGCCACGACCGCGTTCGCACTGAACGGTGAGAGGAATCACTCCCACCGACGTCTTCTGGTGACTCGACGCGCGCTGCCTACCCCTGCGGCCCACCCGTGCCTCTCGGCGCATACCCCTGAGCGGTCGGCGCGTGCGTGTACGGCCGCCTCCCGTCTCTCATACGAAAGACATCAACGAGCCGCGACCGCATTCTGCCTTCTCCGAGCGCATACATCGCGTGCTTTCGTGCGCGCGCACTCTCACCGTGCCGAACGATGCCGTCGATGTACAATTTTTATTATAATCACTAGAATTTTACAACGGTATCTATATTGATGTTGTATCTGTAACTGTTTGCGGCTATTCAATATTTAGCAAAAACACTCGGACATTTCAGCATTATAATTCATTTAATTACTAACTAATAAAGTCACATTCCTACTTCATAATAATATCCCTGCATTAAATAATACTATTGCTATTAAGTTTGTGAACGCTATCTCTCAGCTAAATTAGGTTAAATTAATTGATTTTAGTGTCGTTTGCACCAGAAGGCCGGGTAAAGTTACTTTAACTATTACTTTAACCGTTACGTTTACTCCATACGAGTTGCACCATCGTCGCGCTGTCATTTTTGACGCTCACTTTAACCTTAACCGTAACCAGCGAATCTCGGCCGGTTAAAGTTAAAGTAATCGTCACCATGCACGAAAAGAAGCCAAATATGTTTTTCTATTATTTTTTCGAGATCAGCCGCCCTTTTAACGATAACAATATGAACTTGCACGATATTGTCAAATCTATATCGTCGCCGTAAAAGTAATAGTTAAAGATAGTTTAACCGGCCGTCTGGTGCAAACGACCCTAAATTAGGTAAAGGCGTATTTTGTAACGTGGCAACATCGCGCGGCAACAATACAAAAAGTGAAAGGCACGTCGCGAACAGCTGTCGACCAATGGCGGATTAGTGGCTCGCAGTGGCGCCGTCAGCCGCGGTGTGTGCATAGGTGAGGTGCTCGCTGGTCGTTAGAGAAGGAATTCGACGATGACCTTTAAAATGAAAGTTTGATAAAGTGTTTCTGTGATGTACGTTAAGTGTGCGTACGCGCTGCTCTTGGCGTTCACGCGTGAGTAATTGCTATATTGTGTTCGGCGCGTTCTAGCGCGCAGTTGGATTCTCGTTTACTCGAATTGCAGTGAGCGGCGCGCAGGACGACGACGAGGAAGCGTATCGCGGCGCCTACGTAGGACGACTCAACTCGTATCACCATCAGGTTAAATTGGTCATCAGTATGACACTGCGGTCTATCGATCGTTCGTGACGCAGACGCGGCCCGCAGGTATCCGGGAAGGCGTACGCGGTCGACGAGTATACGCTGTTGCTGGTCGACTTCAACTACGACGGACTCGGGGAGGACACGTACTTCTACATCGGGGACTCGTCCCGTCCCGGCCCCGGAGGCATTATACTGCCCGATGAGCACGGACACACCAACGTGTTGGACAGATACCACGGAGTCGACGTGAAACTGACGCTGCCCGAGGGAAAGAAGGTGACCGGGTCCGTTCTTCGAGACGTCTTGTGGCATCTTTTCACCGCTCACTCGATTCAATAATGTTACAGATATCGTCGCTCCGTTGGTTCGCGGTCTACGACATCGCATCGCAGCAGACGTTCGCCGATGTGTACGTGCCCGAGGAGTTCTCGGCGCCCGCTCTGGCGAGGCTGCCTCCGTTGCTGGGCGCCACCGCCGCCGGAACGGTGTCCTCTTCCGCGCTCATCGTAGAGGACACGGCGACCGTCCTGTGAGTGAAAGACGGCCATCGCTCCATCGACGACTACGCTTCGTATCATGATGCGCATGTAGTATTACAGAGTTCTCGTTCACTCCGACCGAGGAGCCGAGCGAGGTGTACTTCTGGACGGGAGCGGGACCTCAGCCCGGACCTAAAGGAATTCATATACCCGACGATTATGGCTAGTCAGTATGATCATTTTACGTATACAATATGAGATCTGTGCGACTGTTCGCTATGATGGGTGTATTTGTTGCAGTTTGGAGTCACTGGGCGAGTATAGGGGGGGCGATGTGAGGCTCTCGTTGCCGGGGACTCATTCGTTGCTGCAGATGTCATGGATAGCCCTCTACCACAAACCGACGCAGTCCGCCGTCGCCTACGTGAGTGACGCCCGCTTCGACTCTCGGATTCCGTTAGATCTCTTCACGACGTGCGATTCGCAGGTGTCCATACCGGAGCGATTGAACGTGCCGCCGTCTCTGTCGCGCGTCTCGGAGTTCTCCTCCGGCGCGGACCGCGCCCTCCCTCACTGCAAACAACTGCATCGTGCGTTGCAACTGTCGTGGGAACTCTACGGAGAACACCTCACTTTGGAGATGAGAGGGCAACTGCGAGACTCTGCCCTCAGACGACAATACATGGCGCTCGGCTTCGCCAACACGACGCACAGTCGAATGATCGGAGCCGATGTCGCGCTGCTCGGATATAATCGCAGCGACGGACGCGGCTTCGTGCACGATTACTCCGTCACGGCGAAAGCGCCTTGCGTCTCGGTGCTCGGGCGCCGCACCGGGGTGTGTCCGGACACCGCGCTCACTCCTCCGAGAGGGGACGATCTGCAACTGCTCACCGCCGCGGAACGAGACGGAGTCACCACCGTGAGGTATCGCCGCGGAGTCGAGGCGAGAGAGGACGTCGACCTGGCCGTGAACAGGGCGGGTCCCGCGCATATCGTATGGGCCGTCGGAGATCTCGACGAAGAAGAGCGACCGCAATTCCATTCCCTCTATCACAAGAACGACATCGCCATCGACTTCACGGACGCGCACCACCAGAGCGACTGCTGGCCGTTCACGACGTGAGTGCCTCACGAATATTGTAATGCCCCTGTTTCATTGATATAGTAGCCATCTGTGTTCGCGTTCAGTTGGCGCGCTCCGGCCGAGAGTCGATGGGAGCGGGCGGAGTTGTCGGAGCCGTCCGTGAGAGTGTTCTCGGCCACGGTCGGGCCCGGGGGAGGCGAGCGCGCGAGGGCTCGAGGGGACAGAGGCAGACCGGCGCTCGTCTGGTACGTCAACGGACACATGACGCCGCACGTGCAGCTGCGCCGAGGCCTCACGTACACCGTCAGAGTCAGCGGAGGAGACGATCCGCACTCGCCCGATCTCTACCATCCTTTCGTGGTGCGGAGCGGTGCCACGCCGCGAGGCGGTCCCGCGCTGGCCGGCACGCGAGTGTCTCGTCGCGGCGACGTGCGAGCGGACGCGGCCGGCGCTCTGTGTCTCTCCGCGCACGCCCCTGGCGCCGATCGCCGCCGAGACGACGACTACCCGACGTTTCGCGCGTTCAACCAGACTTTGCGAGCGACCTGTAGTAAGGGAGGTCCGGCCACTCTCACTCTTTCCCCGAACTCTTCTTGGCCCGACGTCGTGTACTACGAGTCCTTCACTCACTCAGGTCGGTATTTATTTTCTTTCACTTATGAGGTGGCACATAAAAAAAGTGACCGCTAGCGCCATCTATTATCGATCTTGGTGTTTGGCACATTACCGCTAGATGGCAGATGTAAAAAGAACAATGAAAAGAATGAATGAGTATTATTTATTGTTCAGGTATGGGTGGTAAGATATTTATAGTGGACAGGCAGCGTCGAGGGTCATCTCGTCGAAATAACGCGTCGCGCAAAGATGTCTCCGCGTTGGTGGTGATCGCGAGTCTGCTCATATATTTATAGAAGATATTATATTGATCTCGTCTACTTTTGTATTATGTAATAAATATTTATGATTTATTTTTTCTAAATTGGTTTCAAACTATCCCTAATTTTCCACCCTTAGAGATGGCACATTTTCTCCTTTAAATGGGACCGATTTCAAGACGTACTTTATCCAAAAAAAAAAAGATTCATCAAATTCAGTCCACAAAGACGAAGATATGAGGGAACATCGCCACAAAAAAAACCACGACGTTTCGGTCAGGTTAGGTTTCGGTCAGGTTAGGTTTCGGTCAGGTTAGGTTTCGGTCAGGTTAGGTTTCGGTCAGGTTAGGTTTCGGTCAGGTTAGGTTTCGGTCAGGTTAGGTTTCGGTCAGGTTAGGTTTCGGTCAGGTTAGGTTTCGGTCAGGTTAGGTTTCGGTCAGGTTAGGTTTCGGTCAGGTTAGGTTTCGGTCAGGTTAGGTTTCGGTCAGGTTAGGTTTCGGTCAGGTTAGGTTTCGGTCAGGTTAGGTTTCGGTCAGGTTAGGTTTCGGTCAGGTTAGGTTTCGGTCAGGTTAGGTTTCGGTCAGGTTAGGTTTCGGTCAGGTTAGGTTTCGGTCAGGTTAGGTTTCGGTCAGGTTAGGTTTCGGTCAGGTTAGGTTTCGGTCAGGTTAGGTTTCGGTCAGGTTAGGTTTCGGTCAGGTTAGGTTTCGGTCAGGTTAGGTTTCGGTCAGGTTAGGTTTCGGTCAGGTTAGGTTTCGGTCAGGTTAGGTTTCGGTCAGGTTAGGTTTCGGTCAGGTTAGGTTTCGGTCAGGTTAGGTTTCGGTCAGGTTAGGTTTCGGTCAGGTTAGGTTTCGGTCAGGTTAGGTTTCGGTCAGGTTAGGTTTCGGTCAGGTTAGGTTTCGGTCAGGTTAGGTTTCGGTCAGGTTAGGTTTCGGTCAGGTTAGGTTTCGGTCAGGTTAGGTTTCGGTCAGGTTAGGTTTCGGTCAGGTTAGGTTAGGTTAGGTTAGGTTAGGTTAGGTTAGGTTAGGTTAGGTTAGGTTAGGTTAGGTTAGGTTAGGTTAGGTTTTTTTTTTTTTTTTTTTTTTTTTTTTTTTTTTTTTTTTTTTTTTTTTTTTTTTTCCTAATTCTTTGATTCACTGAAATTTGTCTTAATCACTAGAATGTGGGCAAGCAAGGTAAAGGATGCTATGGACTACTTCCTTATTTCCTTGGCCCATATGATATTACTTATTTAGAATGGGCAAGGTCAAAAACGGGATGCGATTTGATACTTCCCACTTTAAAATCCCTGCCCAGTTTGAGACACATATCTCTTATGACTAAAATTTATAACTAACTTAAAATTAAAATTATAACTAATTTTTTTTTTTTTTTTTTTTTTTTTTTTTTTTTTTTTTTTTTTTTTTTTTTTTAATTATTATTTTGAATGGGAAAGGTCACAAATGGGATGCGATTTGATACTTCCCACTTTAAAACCCTTGCCCAGTTTGAGACACATATCTCTTTTGACTAATATTTATAACTAAACTAAAATTAAAATTATAACTAAATTAACAATTCTAAAAAATGAACATTATGTCCACCACGATGCCCGAAGAATAAGTGGTAGTTTATGCCACATGATTGGTTCTAATAATTGATAAGGTTTTGAATTTAGTCTACATTTCCTTTTCTATAATCTTGAATACTTTTATAAACTAAAAGATTAGAGCAGAACAAAACATGTTTGATTAAGCAGGAAAGCACAGCCTCTGTCAGCACTGAGTTGCAATGTCTAAGGAATAATCGCAGCAATTCAACAACTGCCGAAGCAATTAGTTGGCTTTATTCATCAATGAGATATCTCTAATTTCCACTGTGCTTTCCCGACAGTGTTTACAACTATTGATCGTTCAGTGAAGCAAAGATACAATAACAGTACAAAATAATAATAACTGTTAACAACTCTTATATATTCAAGTAATTGGGCAATTAAGCATGGAATGTGTATCCGCACGTGTGACAACTAGTGTTTATGTCAACAAGGTAACCCGAAAAAAATCAAAGGGATTTATTTCCACAAAGTAACCAGAATTAATCAGTAGAAGGGGTTTACTTCCACTCGTCTGGTTGTAAAATTCAATATCACTGCTCGAATTATAAAATCAAACAAAATTTAACTGTTAAACATTCCATGCTTTCCACTTTAACTTACAAATAAATTTATCATAATCTTATTATAACTACTCACTAATAGCTAGTTCTATATATAATTCCACGTACACTTGTAAATGTTAAAATTAAAATGTGATCCTTAAAACTATAACTAAGTACATCTGCCAGTAAGTACATTTGAAAGTCCTATGTATGATCATCATTACCAAAATATTATAAAAATTCGTGTTGCCACTCCTAGGCACAGTCGCAGGACCCGAAGTGGTCGCAGGCATCGAATCAGGTGCTGTGGGCGGAAGGGTTGTTGTCCCCGCCCACACATCCAGCGGCAGCAGTGATGGCAAAGTCGGCACCACTTGTGACCGCCTGGTCGCAGAAGTACTGGGTTTCGGTCGGCCTTCGATTTAGCAGCCATAATCTACTCGTTCGAAGCTTTTTAAAATAAGTGCTTTGACAATAGGACACGACTTTGATGTAACGTTGTGATTTGTGCTCTTTTTTAAGTTGAATTTACTGTTATTAGCTTTGCAGTTAAAGCAGCAAGTTTTGTCTTTACTCTCCTTCACCGGACAGTCGGCGAAAGTGTGGTCAGCCTCTGCACAGTGTGAGCAAGGCTGAAGTGTTGCGCTGCACTTGTTCTTTGTGTGTCCAAACTGGAAACAACGGAAGCACTGTAGGAAGGGCGAAAACTCTTGCGCGTGTACACGTTGGTGGTCTATCGCAAGTCTCTCCAATTCAATGATCTTATGAAAGATCACTGGAGAGGTAAGCAGTACAGCGTTATACAGGTGATCATTGCGGTTCTTTCTAGTGAATCTTAAAGTTAAATCTTCTTCTTTTTCCCACAAAGCTGCAATTGAAGGATTCTGGTTCTTGATGACGCTGATCAATTCTTCGGGTAAAGTGTATCTAGTTATACCCTTAAGCTGTATCATAGGCCTGAGTTTTTTCACTGGCTCTGCTGTGATTTCGCTGGTCGAGGAGTTAGCACGTGTTAATATTTCGTCGCGTTGGGCAGTTGTGTCGAATTCTACCCTTAGCTTATTATTGGATAGAGGAAGAATCCTAGCCGGAGCAAAAGGGACTTCCCTAAATGAAACGCTCTTACGCCAGGCCTCAACAGCCTCCTGTCTGGTGTTGGATGTTTTTTTGGTAGTGACCACTATTGCCGGTTTACTAACTTGTTTAACTGGAGGAGGAGTCGGTGAGCTGGGTGTGGTACCGATAGTAGTAGTGCTAGTGGCAGTTCCAGCTAGCTTCTGCGCGTAGGTAAGTTTAAACGGCTTCAGTTCTTCTTTGATTGTTTTGCGGATGACCGCTTTTAAATCAAGTTCGCTGTTAGTGGTGTTGTTGACAGAAGGTTGAAGATCCGTCACATTTTTAGATTTGTCTATTATAAGTGATGCCAATTCAACAATTCGTTTCTTATTAGCAGTAGTGACGCTCTTACCCGCCTTTATACACCGGATAATGTCTAACGCCGCTTTATGTATAGAGTCAATGGGTTCGCTTAATGGCGTAACAATGTTGTCCACCGCATCAGCGAACAGATCAGCACTGTCAGCACTCATCATAACAACGAGTAGATTGCATATATATGAATAGTCAAATATCTCGTAATTATAAAGTCACCACAATGGAAGACAAAATTTTCACTCACTGAATTATTTCCACACAACAAGCAGTATAACAACGTTCACTGGAATTATTTCCGCACTTTTGGTTGCATACCACCAAGATGGTGGTCGTAATACGCACACCGAGTATCTTCCACCGAATTGGAAGAGCACCCGCAGCGCGAACGAATGGTGCGTCCGCTCTGCACGGCGTCTCGCGGCCGACTGGTTAGGTTAGGTTAGGTTAGGTTAGGTTAGGTTAGGTTAGGTTAGGTTAGGTTAGGTTAGGTTAGGTTAGGTTAGGTTAGGTTAGGTTAGGTTAGGTTAGGTTAGGTTAGGTTAGGTTAGGTTAGGTTAGGTTAGGTTAGGTTAGGTTAGGTTAGGTTAGGTTAGGTTAGGTTAGGTTAGGTTAGGTTAGGTTAGGTTAGGTTAGGTTAGGTTAGGTTAGGTTAGGTTAGGTTAGGTTAGGTTAGGTTAGGTTAGGTTAGGTTAGGTTAGGTTAGGTTAGGTTAGGTTAGGTTAGGTTAGGTTAGGTTAGGTTAGGTTAGGTTAGGTTAGGTTAGGTTAGGTTAGGTTAGGTTAGGTTAGGTTAGGTTAGGTTAGGTTAGGTTAGGTTAGGTTAGGTTAGGTTAGGTTAGGTTAGGTTAGGTTAGGTTAGGTTAGGTTAGGTTAGGTTAGGTTAGGTTAGGTTAGGTTAGGTTAGGTTAGGTTAGGTTAGGTTAGGTTAGGTTAGGTTAGGTTAGGTTAGGTTAGGTTAGGTTAGGTTAGGTTAGGTTAGGTTAGGTTAGGTTAGGTTAGGTTAGGTTAGGTTAGGTTAGGTTAGGTTAGGTTAGGTTAGGTTAGGTTAGGTTAGGTTAGGTTAGGTTAGGTTAGGTTAGGTTAGGTTAGGTTAGGTTAGGTTAGGTTAGGTTAGGTTAGGTTAGGTTAGGTTAGGTTAGGTTAGGTTAGGTTAGGTTAGGTTAGGTTAGGTTAGGTTAGGTTAGGTTAGGTTAGGTTAGGTTAGGTTAGGTTAGGTTAGGTTAGGTTAGGTTAGGTTAGGTTAGGTTAGGTTAGGTTAGGTTAGGTTAGGTTAGGTTAGGTTAGGTTAGGTTAGGTTAGGTTAGGTTAGGTTAGGTTAGGTTAGGTTAGGTTAGGTTAGGTTAGGTTAGGTTAGGTTAGGTTAGGTTAGGTTAGGTTAGGTTAGGTTAGGTTAGGTTAGGTTAGGTTAGGTTAGGTTAGGTTAGGTTAGGTTAGGTTAGGTTAGGTTAGGTTAGGTTAGGTTAGGTTAGGTTAGGTTAGGTTAGGTTAGGTTAGGTTAGGTTAGGTTAGGTTAGGTTAGGTTAGGTTAGGTTAGGTTAGGTTAGGTTAGGTTAGGTTAGGTTAGGTTAGGTTAGGTTAGGTTAGGTTAGGTTAGGTTAGGTTAGGTTAGGTTAGGTTAGGTTAGGTTAGGTTAGGTTAGGTTAGGTTAGGTTAGGTTAGGTTAGGTTAGGTTAGGTTAGGTTAGGTTAGGTTAGGTTAGGTTAGGTTAGGTTAGGTTAGGTTAGGTTAGGTTAGGTTAGGTTAGGTTAGGTTAGGTTAGGTTAGGTTAGGTTAGGTTAGGTTAGGTTAGGTTAGGTTAGGTTAGGTTAGGTTAGGTTAGGTTAGGTTAGGTTAGGTTAGGTTAGGTTAGGTTAGGTTAGGTTAGGTTAGGTTAGGTTAGGTTAGGTTAGGTTAGGTTAGGTTAGGTTAGGTTAGGTTAGGTTAGGTTAGGTTAGGTTAGGTTAGGTTAGGTTAGGTTAGGTTAGGTTAGGTTAGGTTAGGTTAGGTTAGGTTAGGTTAGGTTAGGTTAGGTTAGGTTAGGTTAGGTTAGGTTAGGTTAGGTTAGGTTAGGTTAGGTTAGGTTAGGTTAGGTTAGGTTAGGTTAGGTTAGGTTAGGTTAGGTTAGGTTAGGTTAGGTTAGGTTAGGTTAGGTTAGGTTAGGTTAGGTTAGGTTAGGTTAGGTTAGGTTAGGTTAGGTTAGGTTAGGTTAGGTTAGGTTAGGTTAGGTTAGGTTAGGTTAGGTTAGGTTAGGTTAGGTTAGGTTAGGTTAGGTTAGGTTAGGTTAGGTTAGGTTAGGTTAGGTTAGGTTAGGTTAGGTTAGGTTAGGTTAGGTTAGGTTAGGTTAGGTTAGGTTAGGTTAGGTTAGGTTAGGTTAGGTTAGGTTAGGTTAGGTTAGGTTAGGTTAGGTTAGGTTAGGTTAGGTTAGGTTAGGTTAGGTTAGGTTAGGTTAGGTTAGGTTAGGTTAGGTTAGGTTAGGTTAGGTTAGGTTAGGTTAGGTTAGGTTAGGTTAGGTTAGGTTAGGTTAGGTTAGGTTAGGTTAGGTTAGGTTAGGTTAGGTTAGGTTAGGTTAGGTTAGGTTAGGTTAGGTTAGGTTAGGTTAGGTTAGGTTAGGTTAGGTTAGGTTAGGTTAGGTTAGGTTAGGTTAGGTTAGGTTAGGTTAGGTTAGGTTAGGTTAGGTTAGGTTAGGTTAGGTTAGGTTAGGTTAGGTTAGGTTAGGTTAGGTTAGGTTAGGTTAGGTTAGGTTAGGTTAGGTTAGGTTAGGTTAGGTTAGGTTAGGTTAGGTTAGGTTAGGTTAGGTTAGGTTAGGTTAGGTTAGGTTAGGTTAGGTTAGGTTAGGTTAGGTTAGGTTAGGTTAGGTTAGGTTAGGTTAGGTTAGGTTAGGTTAGGTTAGGTTAGGTTAGGTTAGGTTAGGTTAGGTTAGGTTAGGTTAGGTTAGGTTAGGTTAGGTTAGGTTAGGTTAGGTTAGGTTAGGTTAGGTTAGGTTAGGTTAGGTTAGGTTAGGTTAGGTTAGGTTAGGTTAGGTTAGGTTAGGTTAGGTTAGGTTAGGTTAGGTTAGGTTAGGTTAGGTTAGGTTAGGTTAGGTTAGGTTAGGTTAGGTTAGGTTAGGTTAGGTTAGGTTAGGTTAGGTTAGGTTAGGTTAGGTTAGGTTAGGTTAGGTTAGGTTAGGTTAGGTTAGGTTAGGTTAGGTTAGGTTAGGTTAGGTTAGGTTAGGTTAGGTTAGGTTAGGTTAGGTTAGGTTAGGTTAGGTTAGGTTAGGTTAGGTTAGGTTAGGTTAGGTTAGGTTAGGTTAGGTTAGGTTAGGTTAGGTTAGGTTAGGTTAGGTTAGGTTAGGTTAGGTTAGGTTAGGTTAGGTTAGGTTAGGTTAGGTTAGGTTAGGTTAGGTTAGGTTAGGTTAGGTTAGGTTAGGTTAGGTTAGGTTAGGTTAGGTTAGGTTAGGTTAGGTTAGGTTAGGTTAGGTTAGGTTAGGTTAGGTTAGGTTAGGTTAGGTTAGGTTAGGTTAGGTTAGGTTAGGTTAGGTTAGGTTAGGTTAGGTTAGGTTAGGTTAGGTTAGGTTAGGTTAGGTTAGGTTAGGTTAGGTTAGGTTAGGTTAGGTTAGGTTAGGTTAGGTTAGGTTAGGTTAGGTTAGGTTAGGTTAGGTTAGGTTAGGTTAGGTTAGGTTAGGTTAGGTTAGGTTAGGTTAGGTTAGGTTAGGTTAGGTTAGGTTAGGTTAGGTTAGGTTAGGTTAGGTTAGGTTAGGTTAGGTTAGGTTAGGTTAGGTTAGGTTAGGTTAGGTTAGGTTAGGTTAGGTTAGGTTAGGTTAGGTTAGGTTAGGTTAGGTTAGGTTAGGTTAGGTTAGGTTAGGTTAGGTTAGGTTAGGTTAGGTTAGGTTAGGTTAGGTTAGGTTAGGTTAGGTTAGGTTAGGTTAGGTTAGGTTAGGTTAGGTTAGGTTAGGTTAGGTTAGGTTAGGTTAGGTTAGGTTAGGTTAGGTTAGGTTAGGTTAGGTTAGGTTAGGTTAGGTTAGGTTAGGTTAGGTTAGGTTAGGTTAGGTTAGGTTAGGTTAGGTTAGGTTAGGTTAGGTTAGGTTAGGTTAGGTTAGGTTAGGTTAGGTTAGGTTAGGTTAGGTTAGGTTAGGTTAGGTTAGGTTAGGTTAGGTTAGGTTAGGTTAGGTTAGGTTAGGTTAGGTTAGGTTAGGTTAGGTTAGGTTAGGTTAGGTTAGGTTAGGTTAGGTTAGGTTAGGTTAGGTTAGGTTAGGTTAGGTTAGGTTAGGTTAGGTTAGGTTAGGTTAGGTTAGGTTAGGTTAGGTTAGGTTAGGTTAGGTTAGGTTAGGTTAGGTTAGGTTAGGTTAGGTTAGGTTAGGTTAGGTTAGGTTAGGTTAGGTTAGGTTAGGTTAGGTTAGGTTAGGTTAGGTTAGGTTAGGTTAGGTTAGGTTAGGTTAGGTTAGGTTAGGTTAGGTTAGGTTAGGTTAGGTTAGGTTAGGTTAGGTTAGGTTAGGTTAGGTTAGGTTAGGTTAGGTTAGGTTAGGTTAGGTTAGGTTAGGTTAGGTTAGGTTAGGTTAGGTTAGGTTAGGTTAGGTTAGGTTAGGTTAGGTTAGGTTAGGTTAGGTTAGGTTAGGTTAGGTTAGGTTAGGTTAGGTTAGGTTAGGTTAGGTTAGGTTAGGTTAGGTTAGGTTAGGTTAGGTTAGGTTAGGTTAGGTTAGGTTAGGTTAGGTTAGGTTAGGTTAGGTTAGGTTAGGTTAGGTTAGGTTAGGTTAGGTTAGGTTAGGTTAGGTTAGGTTAGGTTAGGTTAGGTTAGGTTAGGTTAGGTTAGGTTAGGTTAGGTTAGGTTAGGTTAGGTTAGGTTAGGTTAGGTTAGGTTAGGTTAGGTTAGGTTAGGTTAGGTTAGGTTAGGTTAGGTTAGGTTAGGTTAGGTTAGGTTAGGTTAGGTTAGGTTAGGTTAGGTTAGGTTAGGTTAGGTTAGGTTAGGTTAGGTTAGGTTAGGTTAGGTTAGGTTAGGTTAGGTTAGGTTAGGTTAGGTTAGGTTAGGTTAGGTTAGGTTAGGTTAGGTTAGGTTAGGTTAGGTTAGGTTAGGTTAGGTTAGGTTAGGTTAGGTTAGGTTAGGTTAGGTTAGGTTAGGTTAGGTTAGGTTAGGTTAGGTTAGGTTAGGTTAGGTTAGGTTAGGTTAGGTTAGGTTAGGTTAGGTTAGGTTAGGTTAGGTTAGGTTAGGTTAGGTTAGGTTAGGTTAGGTTAGGTTAGGTTAGGTTAGGTTAGGTTAGGTTAGGTTAGGTTAGGTTAGGTTAGGTTAGGTTAGGTTAGGTTAGGTTAGGTTAGGTTAGGTTAGGTTAGGTTAGGTTAGGTTAGGTTAGGTTAGGTTAGGTTAGGTTAGGTTAGGTTAGGTTAGGTTAGGTTAGGTTAGGTTAGGTTAGGTTAGGTTAGGTTAGGTTAGGTTAGGTTAGGTTAGGTTAGGTTAGGTTAGGTTAGGTTAGGTTAGGTTAGGTTAGGTTAGGTTAGGTTAGGTTAGGTTAGGTTAGGTTAGGTTAGGTTAGGTTAGGTTAGGTTAGGTTAGGTTAGGTTAGGTTAGGTTAGGTTAGGTTAGGTTAGGTTAGGTTAGGTTAGGTTAGGTTAGGTTAGGTTAGGTTAGGTTAGGTTAGGTTAGGTTAGGTTAGGTTAGGTTAGGTTAGGTTAGGTTAGGTTAGGTTAGGTTAGGTTAGGTTAGGTTAGGTTAGGTTAGGTTAGGTTAGGTTAGGTTAGGTTAGGTTAGGTTAGGTTAGGTTAGGTTAGGTTAGGTTAGGTTAGGTTAGGTTAGGTTAGGTTAGGTTAGGTTAGGTTAGGTTAGGTTAGGTTAGGTTAGGTTAGGTTAGGTTAGGTTAGGTTAGGTTAGGTTAGGTTAGGTTAGGTTAGGTTAGGTTAGGTTAGGTTAGGTTAGGTTAGGTTAGGTTAGGTTAGGTTAGGTTAGGTTAGGTTAGGTTAGGTTAGGTTAGGTTAGGTTAGGTTAGGTTAGGTTAGGTTAGGTTAGGTTAGGTTAGGTTAGGTTAGGTTAGGTTAGGTTAGGTTAGGTTAGGTTAGGTTAGGTTAGGTTAGGTTAGGTTAGGTTAGGTTAGGTTAGGTTAGGTTAGGTTAGGTTAGGTTAGGTTAGGTTAGGTTAGGTTAGGTTAGGTTAGGTTAGGTTAGGTTAGGTTAGGTTAGGTTAGGTTAGGTTAGGTTAGGTTAGGTTAGGTTAGGTTAGGTTAGGTTAGGTTAGGTTAGGTTAGGTTAGGTTAGGTTAGGTTAGGTTAGGTTAGGTTAGGTTAGGTTAGGTTAGGTTAGGTTAGGTTAGGTTAGGTTAGGTTAGGTTAGGTTAGGTTAGGTTAGGTTAGGTTAGGTTAGGTTAGGTTAGGTTAGGTTAGGTTAGGTTAGGTTAGGTTAGGTTAGGTTAGGTTAGGTTAGGTTAGGTTAGGTTAGGTTAGGTTAGGTTAGGTTAGGTTAGGTTAGGTTAGGTTAGGTTAGGTTAGGTTAGGTTAGGTTAGGTTAGGTTAGGTTAGGTTAGGTTAGGTTAGGTTAGGTTAGGTTAGGTTAGGTTAGGTTAGGTTAGGTTAGGTTAGGTTAGGTTAGGTTAGGTTAGGTTAGGTTAGGTTAGGTTAGGTTAGGTTAGGTTAGGTTAGGTTAGGTTAGGTTAGGTTAGGTTAGGTTAGGTTAGGTTAGGTTAGGTTAGGTTAGGTTAGGTTAGGTTAGGTTAGGTTAGGTTAGGTTAGGTTAGGTTAGGTTAGGTTAGGTTAGGTTAGGTTAGGTTAGGTTAGGTTAGGTTAGGTTAGGTTAGGTTAGGTTAGGTTAGGTTAGGTTAGGTTAGGTTAGGTTAGGTTAGGTTAGGTTAGGTTAGGTTAGGTTAGGTTAGGTTAGGTTAGGTTAGGTTAGGTTAGGTTAGGTTAGGTTAGGTTAGGTTAGGTTAGGTTAGGTTAGGTTAGGTTAGGTTAGGTTAGGTTAGGTTAGGTTAGGTTAGGTTAGGTTAGGTTAGGTTAGGTTAGGTTAGGTTAGGTTAGGTTAGGTTAGGTTAGGTTAGGTTAGGTTAGGTTAGGTTAGGTTAGGTTAGGTTAGGTTAGGTTAGGTTAGGTTAGGTTAGGTTAGGTTAGGTTAGGTTAGGTTAGGTTAGGTTAGGTTAGGTTAGGTTAGGTTAGGTTAGGTTAGGTTAGGTTAGGTTAGGTTAGGTTAGGTTAGGTTAGGTTAGGTTAGGTTAGGTTAGGTTAGGTTAGGTTAGGTTAGGTTAGGTTAGGTTAGGTTAGGTTAGGTTAGGTTAGGTTAGGTTAGGTTAGGTTAGGTTAGGTTAGGTTAGGTTAGGTTAGGTTAGGTTAGGTTAGGTTAGGTTAGGTTAGGTTAGGTTAGGTTAGGTTAGGTTAGGTTAGGTTAGGTTAGGTTAGGTTAGGTTAGGTTAGGTTAGGTTAGGTTAGGTTAGGTTAGGTTAGGTTAGGTTAGGTTAGGTTAGGTTAGGTTAGGTTAGGTTAGGTTAGGTTAGGTTAGGTTAGGTTAGGTTAGGTTAGGTTAGGTTAGGTTAGGTTAGGTTAGGTTAGGTTAGGTTAGGTTAGGTTAGGTTAGGTTAGGTTAGGTTAGGTTAGGTTAGGTTAGGTTAGGTTAGGTTAGGTTAGGTTAGGTTAGGTTAGGTTAGGTTAGGTTAGGTTAGGTTAGGTTAGGTTAGGTTAGGTTAGGTTAGGTTAGGTTAGGTTAGGTTAGGTTAGGTTAGGTTAGGTTAGGTTAGGTTAGGTTAGGTTAGGTTAGGTTAGGTTAGGTTAGGTTAGGTTAGGTTAGGTTAGGTTAGGTTAGGTTAGGTTAGGTTAGGTTAGGTTAGGTTAGGTTAGGTTAGGTTAGGTTAGGTTAGGTTAGGTTAGGTTAGGTTAGGTTAGGTTAGGTTAGGTTAGGTTAGGTTAGGTTAGGTTAGGTTAGGTTAGGTTAGGTTAGGTTAGGTTAGGTTAGGTTAGGTTAGGTTAGGTTAGGTTAGGTTAGGTTAGGTTAGGTTAGGTTAGGTTAGGTTAGGTTAGGTTAGGTTAGGTTAGGTTAGGTTAGG